>PVLD010017475.1:0-41779 GCA_004027595.1 Dinomys branickii | reverse complement strand
CAAATAGTGATAGTTTGACTTCTTCCTTTCCTATCCTTATTCCTTTTATTTCTCTCTCTTGTCTGATTGCTCTGGCTAGTGCTTCCAGAACTATGTTGAATAGGAGTGGTGACAATGGACATCCTTGTCTTGTTCCTGACTTTAAAGTGAAAGTTTTCAGTTTATGTCCATTTAGTATGATGTTGGCTCTTGGTTTGTTATAGACGGCTTTGATCAGATTGAGGTAGAGGCCATCTATTCCTATTTTTTCTAAGGTTTTTAACATGAATGTATGTTGGACTTTATCAAAAGCCTTCTCTGCATCTACTGAGATGATCATGTGGTTTTTGTCTTTGACTATATTGATATAGTGTATTACATTAAGTGATTTGTGAATATTGAACCATCCCTTCATTCCTGGAATGAATCCTACCTGGTCGTGGTGTATAATTTTCCTTATGATTCGCTGTAATCTGTTTGCCAATATTTTGTTGAGTATCTTTGCATCTATGTTCATTAGAGAGATTGGCCTGTAGCTCTCTTTCTTGGTTGGGTCTCTCTCTGGTTTTGGTATCAGTATAATACTTGCCTCCAGAAATTTGTTGGGCAGAGTTGCTTCCTTTTTGATTTCATTGAAGAGTTTGAGGAAAGTTGGCATCAGATCTTCTCTAAATGTTTTATAGAATTCTGCTGTGAATCCATCAGGGCCTGGGCTTTTCTTTGTTGGTAAGTTTTTAATAACGTTTTCAATCTCATTAATTGATATTGGGTTGTTCAGGATTTTTACATCTTCCTGATTCAATTTTGGCAGTTTGTACCTTTCTAGGAATCTGTCCATTTCTTCTGTATTTTCTATCCTATGGAATACAGGTTTTCAAAGTAGGTATTAATGATCTTTTGTATTTCTTTTGGATCTGTAGTGACTTCATCCTTTTCATTCCTTCTTGCATGAATTTGAGATCTTTCCCTTCTTTTTTTGATAAGGTTGGCTAGGGGTTTATCAATTTTATTTATTCTTTCAAAGAACCACCTCTGTGATTCACTAATTTTTTGTAGAGTTTTCTTCATCTCAATTGCATTAATTTCTGCCCTGAGTTTTATAATCTCATCCTTTCTTTGGGCTCTTGGTTTGGCTTGTTGCTCTTTTTCTAAGAGTTTGAGGTGTATCATTAGGTTATTTATTTGCTCTCTTTCTATTTTCTTTGTATATGAGTCCATTGCTATAAATTTCCCTCTGAGGACTGCTTTCATTGCATCCCACAGATTCTGATAGGTTGTACTTGCATTTTCATTTATTTGTAGGTAGTTTTTAATTTCTTCTTTAACTTCTTGTGTGACCCATTTGTTATTCAGGAGGTTGTTGTCTAATTTCCACGTGTTTGTGTGGCTTTTGGATTTCTCTTTGTCATTAATTTCCAATTTCATTACACTGTGGTCCGATAATATGCATGGGATAATTTCAATTCTTTTGCATTTAGGTAGATAAGTTCTATGGGCTACAATGTGGTCTATTTTAGAGAACGACCCATGTGCAGCTGAGAAAAATGTGTATTCTGATATTGTGGGGTGGAACACTCTGTATACATCTACTAAGTACGTTGTTTCACACTTTTGGTTCAGGTCTGCTATTTCTTTGCTGAGTTCCAGTCTAGTTGACCTGTCTCTTTGTGTCAGAGGGGTGTTTAGGTCCCCTATTACAATAGTGTTATTAGTTATTTGATTTTTTACATCTGTTAAGATTTGACTTGTAAAGTTAGGTGCTCCCTGGTTTGGTGCATAAATGTTTAGGATTGTTACCTCTTCCTCGTGCAGCTTTACCCTAACTAGTATGTAATGCCCTTCTTTATCTCTTTTAATTGTTTTTGGTTTGAAGTTTACATTGTTTGCAAACATAATAGCTACCCCCGCTTTTTTCTGGGGACCTGTTGCATGAAGAATTGTTTTCCAACCTTTAACTTTCAACCTGTGGATTTCCTTTTGAGTAAAATGTGTTTCCTGTATACAGCATATCATTGGATTGTGTTCCTTAATCCACTCTTCCAATCTTTTCCTTTTGATTTTTGAATTGAGGCCATTTACAGTAATGGTTATATGTTGACTTATTCTAGTCATGTTATTTACTTGTTGTTTTCCTTCTTTTGCTGACTGTTTACTTGCTTGTTCTGGTTAGGGAGTTATTTCTATTGTTGTTCTTGGTATTGTGGTCTCTTTTTTCTCTGTGTAGAATATCTTTTGGTGCTGTTTGCAATGCTGGTTTGGCACTCATGAAGTTCTTCAGTTGTTCTTTGTCAAGAAAATATTTTATTTCTCCATTGAATTTGAGGGATAGTTTTGCAGGATACATCAGTCTAGGTTGGAAGTTGTTTTGTCTCAGAATCTGTAATAGCTCGCTCCAAGCTCTTCCTGATTTGATGGTTTCCGTTGAGAAGTCTGCTGTGATTCTGATGGGCTTTCCTTTATAGGTGATCTGTTTCATTTCTCTAGCAGCTTTTAATATTGTGTTGTTTTGCTGGATATCTGGGATCTTGACTATTATATGCCTGTGTGTATTTTTCTTTGGGTTATGGATCGTTGGGGTTCTATATGCCTCGATTAACTGAACTTCAGTATCTTTTACCTTGTTTGGGAAATTTTCTGCTATTATTTCAGCAAATATTCTTTTTATATCGTTTGTGTGGTCTCGTACTGTTTCACTCACTCCTATAACTCGAATATTGTTACATTTTTCCTCATCTTGGAGCTGTTGGATTGATTTTCCTTGTGTCTTTGATGATTTTATGAGATCCTGCCTTTCTCGCTCATAAGCTGCCATGCTGTCTTCAAGGTGTGAGATTCTATCTTTGGTTTCATTTAAGCGGTTATGCAAGCTTTCAGTGTAAGTTTTCAAATCCTGGCATTCTCTTTGGACCTGTTTCATTCTTGGTAATTCATTCCTAAATTGCTCTTGTAACGTTTCCATTTGTTTCCTATTTTCTTCTAGTCTTTTATCTATTTCTTCTCTATGTGTACGGAACATTTCTTCCATTATTGTTTTCAGTTCGTTTTTTGTCTGAGAGATCATTGCAGGTATGTGGCTTATTTCTGCTTTAAGCTCTTTTATGGCCTGTTGGAGTTGTTTCATTTTGGATGCAATCGTTTCATAACTTGCAGATATGTGGCTTCCTGGTTCCCCTGTATCCTCGCATTCAGAACTTGTTCTGGGTGGGATTGAGCTCTGAGACTGCGTTCTGTTCCTGTGTTTTCCCATTTTTGGGTATCAGATTCAAAATGTTGATTTGTAAATTCCCCAGGCCATTCAACAGGCAAAGGGCTGCTGCAGAGGCTGCTCCAATGACTCCTTCTCTTTGGGAGAATGTCCCCTAAGCTTTCTGCTGAGAGATCCGCTTAAAAGTCTGCTCAGATGCTGCTTTGTGGACCTCGCTATTTCCTACCCCAGGATATGGCTGGGGCGCATAAACAGCTCGCTGCCCCAGGGACCGTGCAGGCAGGGGGCCGCTCAGGTGTTCCTCCCTGGGTGGAGCTCGTCCCCCACTCAAAAATCCCATCGGGGCGCCCACCCAGCTCTTCCATCCCGGGAACAGTGCAGTCAGAAGAGCAGCTCAGATGTACCTCGCTGGGCTGGAGTTTCTCCCCAACTGAAAAAATCCGGTCAGGGTGCCCAATCAACTCACCCTGGGATCATGCAGGCAGGAAAGCCGCTCAGATGTATCTCCTTGGGTCGAGCTTCTTCCCGACTCAGAAATCCTGTTGCGGTGCTCACTTGGCTCACCCTTTGTGAGATCCATGCTGGCAGGAGATCCCAGCGCTCCCCCTCCTCCTCGGCTTTCTCACAGGAGCCGCTGACGCTCTCTGGCTGAGGATGCCGCCAGCTGTGGGGTCAGGGCTCTGAGTGGGATCCCGTTCAGTTGCGCGGATTAGCACAGTCTGCCTGAGGAGCGCGTTCTACAAGTTTGCTCTGCTCTGCTGTCTCCAAAAATTCCTGATCGCGGCCGCCTGTGCCCATTCGGGTTTGGGAGATGGGCGGGTCCGTCCCTCCGCGATTGCACTCGGCTTTGCGCGGGACTGGCGATCCGTAGCCCGCGCAGCGCCGATCGCCTCAGGCGCCTAGCTTTCAGTGCCTGCCCACTTCTCACCGGTGTATCCAGCCAACTGCCTTCAACCTTTTAGCATAAAAAGTGGTGTAGAGATATTTGGGGTGGAAAAGTGGGTGCTGAGAAGAGAGATCTAAAAAAGAAAATAGACCCAATGTGGAACATCTGCCAGTGTCCTTGGTGTAAACACCCTCCTCACAGCTGACACCAGACTACCAAGGGATAGTACTGACTGTGGAGTCTGATGGCAATACCCAAATAACTCTCCTGAGATGGTATGTAGCCACAACACACCACACCACTGGATGGAGCTTCATCTCCTTCAGAGCATCAGCCTGCATCTGTTGGTACTAAATTAAAAGGCCTATAATGCAACAGAATACAAACTAGTTTCTCTTGCCTTTTCTTTCCCCCAGAAGTTATAAAAGAGATGAACACTAACCAGAAAAGGCCATTTAAATATATGATTATTGTATATCTCTTCTCAGTACCATAACCCACTGTGTTCGTGCAGCTATTATAGTTAAGCTGGATTGTCCATTGTGTTGGCTTGGAAACTGCCCACGGGTTTAGTAAAACACACTTCTGAGGGTATCCAAGTGGGCCATGTAAGTGCGACCTTGGGTACTATACCTGGTTCCTGGCCCTTAATATCTCTGTGCTTTCCCCTGCTTTGCTTCCAGGTTGTTAGGGGCTGAGCAATTTTCTTCCTCTGTACCCTTCCACCATGATTTTTCTGTCTTGGATCCCTCTGACCATGGACTGAACTGCAAAAACCATGTGCCAAAATAAACTCCTCCTACTCTAAGTTGTGTATGTTGTATATTTGGTCCCCAAAACAAAAAGTTGACTAATACACAGGCCAAGTAGTCTTCTATGTTATCCCAATGCTGAGGTCTACCCAATCAAAGAATAAGTCCAAGAGTAAATGAAATACTTTATTACTAGAAATGGCTACTGGAGATAGAGCTAGAGACCAGAGCTCATATCTGTGAGCAATTAGGCCTCCAAATGGGAAGTTCCCTTAAGGTAAAGGGGCAGACAGTAGTGGGCACTTAAAGAATGAGAAACATGATGACTGAGAGTCCTTGTTCTCTGCATGTAGAATGGCCCCTGAAGGAATTTAACAGGGGAGCAGGAGGAAAATATTACTGAACCCAAAGAGACATTCATCCTGGAAAGCAACACTGGATAAGAGCAGGCTCCAGAGATTCTCTTAGAGTCGAGATCCTCTGAAGAGTGAGAATTACGATGTGGAGGAGCAGAGGGAAGAGCAGTTTTGCTGAATAGGGAGTTTTGCTGCAACTTACCATTAAAGTCTCTCCAGAGGCCAGGCATCCATGCTGAGCACTGCCTCTCCAACAAAAGGGAGGAAGCTCTCAGCCCACCCCCTTATTATTCCTGGCTTATTTCTGAGCTTGGGTATTAAATTTTGGGTCACAGAGCAATATAGCTTCTCCCTCAGACGAGATCAGCACAGGGCTGCAGGACACCTTGCTCCTCTTCACTTGACCCTCCCAAGCATAGGTCTCTGCTTCTTTTTGGGTCCTCATGTGGCTGCTGACAGGCACTATGTAATTTGCCTCCATAAGGTTCCTAAATTGTTTGTAAAAAGTAATTAATTAGGGTAACCCCAAAGCTGTTTGGATCCCAATGCTGAAAATTTGCTCTCTTTCATTTCTCATCTTAAATTATGTCCAGCCCATGTATTAGATCAGCTGCAATAAAAACAAATGAGTAAAATGTCAGCCAGATAAATATAGTTTGGATCTAATTATCTGTGCTTCTCCTTTCATCAAATTCCAGAGAGGAAATGAAAGCTCAAAGATTAACACCTTGCCTTGTTAAACCCACAATCTATTCCTTTTCATTTTATATCCTGCTCATCTCAAGGAAAGAGTTACTGTAGAGCCTTTATTATCACCTGGGATTGCTTCCCAAAGAACTTTCTGGAAGGATGTGCTGAAGAAACCACTGAGACAGATGACTTACCTCTCACAGTTTCTCAGGCTTAGTGTAGGGGTTCTAAGACCCATGACTTCTTGCCTTAAATTTCCACATGCCAGATCTAAACACTTTTTTCTGTTACCTGTTTCTCTTGCTTCTTCTCAGACCTGTGGCCCTACTTTTTATTATCCAAATAAAAAGAAAGAAAAGAAAATTGAGTTGAAACACACAAATGAGCATTTGAGACATCTTATCTTGGAGATAGTCACTGACCTCACATATACTCTCTGTTTTTTAGAAACAGCTGACAAACTGGATTTTAATACACTATTCTGTTTTCTGTGATGTTCTTGATGTTCTGTCCCTGGAAATTGAACCTAGGGCCTCTACACTAAGATACAACCCCAGCTCTTCTCTCTCTCTCTCTCTTTGGAAGCTGGGTCTCCATAAGTTGCTAAGTAGCCTACTCTGGGCTCAAACTTGGAATCATTCTGCCTCGGCCTTCCAGATCTGTGAATTACAGGTGTCTGTCATCACAACAAAACTGATATACTGCTTTATGTGTTAGTAAGGATAAAACCTAAAAGTTTATTTTCCTTTAGATTCATACCTATTTCAAGATGGACTTATGGATGACCAGCACTGGGTGGGGTTTGGGTGTGGGTGCTCCATGAACTGCTGAGGCTGCAGTTTGGATCTGGACTTCACTTGTGACTGGCTCTCCAGGTGGTCGCACACACACACTGGGATCACTGTTGGTGCAGCCCACCCCTGGCTTCTCTGTGCAGACTGAACTGACTGGTGAAGCAGAATCAGGCAGGTCACGACCCCCTGATGGCATGATTCCTAGCTGAACGCTGCTGAGAGAACCAGGTATTTCCCATCTGTTTCCTGGGGGCAGAGTGGGTAACTCATGACCCTGCCCCTGTTCCAGTCTGAGTCTCCATCCTCCGTGCACATGGTGCAGATAGGAGATCCACACTCAGAGGCCCTGCGAACTATTCTCATCTGGGTTCGCAAGTGGGTCTTCCCTGCAAGTGCACAGCATTGAGTGAGGTTTGGGTGCAGGCACTGCAGGAGCTGCTGAGACTGTGCTTCTGGTCTGGGCTTCCCTTGCGCCCTGCCCTCCAGGTGGTTGCACACACAGGCAGTCTATGATTGCTGTTGGTGCAGCCTGTGTCTGGATTCTATGCATGACTTGAACTCACTGTAGACATAGAATCAGGTGGTCCACTAACTTTTGACCCTGCAGTTCACATCTGGGTTTTGCCTGTGTATTGACCTGCCTGGGGTCACAAGACCACTGGCCTGGGATGGAACCAACAGTGCAACCAGATTCTGGGTCATACACATCCCCTGAACTGTGAAGGGCTGCTGAAACAAACCATCTGCCATCAACTGACATCACAGTTTGTGTCTGAGACCTGGAAGAATTAGGTACACTTCACCATCCACGGGAAAACCCCAGCCTAAGCAGTGCATCTCAGTGGGCACTGAGGGACAGTCCTGCCACCAGGAAGCCTAGGGACACTACTGACCTCTGCTGGACTGCCAGAGAAGAGGGAGACTGAATGTTCTGCCTCCGGCATCAAACATGGGCTGAAATACAATCTCAGAGCTCCACCCTACACAGAACAAGTCCAGAAGACACTGACACAGGGGAACATGGAAAATACACCCACGAAATTGTTGAAATGATTGCGATGGAAGTAAAGAAACAACTCCATCAGTCCATAGAAGAGATCGGATCAGATGTAATCTCTCAGGCAAAAAATCAAATGACAATAATAATGAAAGAAATGCTCTGCACATCTAGGGAAGAAACAGATAAAAAAATAGAAGAACATAGGCAATGGATAGAAACATTGCAGAAGCAATATAGGAATGAATTAGAATGCATGAAACAGACTCAAAGAGATTTCCAGCAAATCAAAACTTCCATTGAAAGCTTACAAAACTGCCTGAATGACGCTGAAGATAGAATTTCAGATCTCAAAGACAGCATGGCAGCTAGCAATTGTGAAAGGATCTCTTAAAATCAACAAGGATCCAGGAAAAATCAATTCAACAGATGCAAGATGAGGCAAAGAGAAATAATGTCTGAGTAACAGGAGTCAATGAAATAGCAGGGGGTGACACAAATGACATAAAAATAGTATTTGCAGAAATAATAGCAGAAAATTTCCCAAACATTGAAACAGAACCTGAGATATAGTAAAGAGGCATATAGAACTCGTACTAGTCATAACCGTAATAAAACTACACCCAGACATATAATAATCAAGATCCCAGATCTCCAGCAAAAGAACAGAATATTAAAAGCTGCTAGAGAAAAGAAACAGATCACCTATAAAGGAAAGCCCATCAGAATCATGGCAGACTTCTCAACACAAACGGTCCAGTTGAGAAGAGCTTAGAGGGAAGTATTACAGGTCCTCAGACAAAACAGCTTCCAACCAAGATTGATGTATCCTGCTAAACTATCCTTCAAGTTTAATGGAGAAATAAAATATTTCCATGAAAAAGAACCAACTTCATGAGTGCCAGATCATCCTTACAAAAAGCACTAAAAGACATTCTACACAGAGAAGAAAATGAATGCAATCTCAAGAACAATAGGAAGGAACCCTCAAGAAGAACAAGCAAGTAAACATGTAGAAAAAGTAAGAAACCAACAGGAAGTAAATAACATGAAAATGATAAGTTAGCACATATGGGTTATAACCATGAATGTAAATGGCCTCAATTCCCCAGTCAAAAGAGTGAATTAAGAAACAAAGCCCAAAGATATGCTGTATAC
The DNA here is from genome assembly GCA_004027595.1 of Dinomys branickii. Taxonomy (NCBI): domain Eukaryota; kingdom Metazoa; phylum Chordata; class Mammalia; order Rodentia; family Dinomyidae; genus Dinomys; species Dinomys branickii. The sequence continues at coordinate 32,962 of PVLD010017475.1, read as the reverse complement.
AGGAAACACATTTTACTCAAAAGGAAATCCATAGAATGAAAGTCAAATGATGGAAAACAATCCTCGATGAAACAGAAACCCAGAAAAAAGCAGGAGTAGCTATTATGTTTGCAGACAATGTAAACTTCAAACTGAGAACAATCAAAACAGAAAAAGAAGGTCACTACATACTTCTTAGGGAAAAAACCACAAGAGGATGAGATAATGATCCTAAACATATTGGAGCACCAAACTACATAAGACAAATCTTAACAGAAAAGAAAACCCATATAATCAATAACACTATTGTGATAGGGGAACTCAACACCCTTTTGACACAAAGAGATAGGTTGACTGGACAAAACATCAGCAAGGAAATAACAAATCTGAACCAAAGCTGCGAACAAATGGACATAGTAGATGTATACAGAGTGTTCCACCCCACAACATCAGAATACACATTTTTCTCAGCTGCACATGAGATGTTCTCTAAAATAGACCACATTCTAGTCCATAAAGAATACCTACCTAAGTACAAAAGAATTGAAATTATCCCATGCATATTATCTGAACACAGTGCGATGAAATTGGAAATTAATGACAAAAGGAACTTCAAAACTTCCATAAACACTTGGGAATTGAACAACAACCTTCTGAACAACCAGTGGGTCACAGAAGAAATTAAAGAAGAAATTTAAAAATATCTACAAACAAACAAAAATGTAGATACAATTTACCGGCATCTGTGGGATGCAATGAAAGCAGTCCTCAGAGTGAAATTTATAGCAGTGAACTCACACATAAGGAAAACAGAAAGACAACAAATACATAGCCTAATGCGGCACCTCAAACTTTTAGAAAAAGAAGAACAAGTCAAGCCCAAAGCCCAAAGAAGGGAGAAGATTATAAACATCAGGGCAGAAATTAATGCAATTGCAACAAAGAAAACCCTACAAAAAATAAATGAATCAAAGAGTTGGTACTTTGAAAGAATAAATAAAATTGATAAACACCTAGCCAACCTTATCAAAAAAAGAAAGAACTCAAATTCATTCAATAAGGAATGAAAAGGATGAAATCACTGCAGAAATTCAGAACATCATTAATTCCTACCTTGAAAACCTTTACTCCCATAGGAGAAAACTCAGAAGCAATGGAAAGATTCTTAGATATGTATGAATTACCAAGGCTGAGTCAAGAACATATAAAAATCCTGAACAACCCAATATCAATTAATGAGACTGAAAACGTGATTAAAAACTTAACCAACAAAGAAAAGTCTAGGCCCTGATGGATTTGCAGCAGAATTTTACAAGAAATTCAGAGAAGATTTAATACCAACACTCCTCAAATTCTTCAGTGAAATTGAAAAGGAAGCAATTCTCCCTACTCTCTCTCCTCATTTCTGGAGGCAAGTATTATACTGATACCAAAACCAGAGAAAGATCCAACCAAGAAAGAGAACTGCAAACCAATGTCCCTGATGAATATAGATGCAAAGATATTCAATAAAATGCTAGCAAATAGCATGCAGCAAATCATCAAGAAAATCATACACCACAACCAAGTCAGATTCATTCCAGGAATGTAGGGATGGTTCAGTATTTGCAAATCAATTAATGTTATACACCATATCAATAGAGCCAAAGACGGAAACCACATGATCATCTCAATAGATGCAGAAAAAGCTTCTGAGAAAATCCAACATGCATTAATGATAAAAACTCTACAGAAAATAGGAATAGATGGTTTTTACCTCAACCTGATCAAAGCCATCTATGACAAACCAACAGCCAACATCATCCTAAATGGACAAAAACTTAAAGCTATTACTTTAAAATCAAGAACAAGACAAGGATGTCCATTGTCACCACTCCTGTTCAACATAGTGTTGGAAGTATTAGCCAGAACAATTAAAGAGAGAGAAATAAAAGGAATAAGAATAGGAAAGGAAGAAGTAACACTATCACTACTTGCAGATGACATGATACTTTACATGGGAGACCCCAAACACTCCACAAGAAGACTTCTTGAAGTAATTGACAAATTCAGCAGTGTAGCTAGATACAAAGTCAACATCCCAAAATCAATACCATTCCTATACACAAACAACAAACACAGTGAGAGAGAAATTAAGGAAACCATACCTTTCACAATAGCATCCAAGAAATGGAAATATTTAGAAATCAATTTAACAAAAGAAGTAAAAGATCTATTCAATGAAAACTACAGTACTTTAAAAAAAAAGAGATCAAAGAGGATTTCAATAAATGGAAAATCTTTCCTTCCTCATAGATAGGAAGAACCAACATTGTGAAAGTGACCATACTACCAAAACTGTTATACAGATTCAATGCAATTCCCATTAAACTACCATTAGCATACCTCACAGATCTAGAGAAAACATCCCTTAAATTCCTCTGGAACCAGAAGAGAGCCAGAATAGCAAAAGCAGTCCTGGGCAACAAGGACAAGTCAGGTGGAATTACAATTCCTGACCTGAAGTTATACTACAAATCTACTGTAATAAAATCAACATGGTACTGGCTAAAAAGCAGAACAGAAGATCAATGGAACAGACTGGAAGACACAAACACAACCACGAACACACTCAGCCACCTAATCTTTGACAAATGGGCCAAACAAACTCACAGGAAGAAAAGTAGCCTCTTTAATAAATGGTGCTGGAGAAATAGGTTTGCCACCTGCCAAAGACTGAAAATAGACCCAAATCTATCACCATGTGCCAAACTCAAGTCAAATGGATCACAGATCTCAATATTAAAACAGAAACACTAAATCTATTGGAAGAGAAAGTAGGTAAAAACCTTGAAGACATAGGGGTAGACAGAGTCCATGAACAAAAACCAAATTGCCTGTGAAATACTCCAAAGAATCAATAACTGGGATCTCATCCTACTGAAAAATTTCTGCACATCTAAAGAAGTCACCAGCAGACTAAAAAGAAGACCCACAAATTGGGAAAAAATTTTACCGGACTCTCCTTTGGACAAAGGTCTTCTATTGAAAACATGTAAAGAATTAAAAAACATCAGCCCCTCCAAATTCAAAGACCCAATTCGAAAATGGGCATCTGAGATGAATACACACTTCTTAGAAAAAGAAATACAAATGGCAAATAAATACATGAAAAAATGTTCAACATCATTAATCATTCGAGAAATGCAAATGAAAACAACAATGAGATTTCACCTCACCCCAGTAAGAATGGCTACCATTAAGAAATCAATCAATAACAAATGCTGGTAAGGCTGTGGAGAAATAGGAACTCTTCTCCACTGCTGGTGGGAATGCAGACTGGTGAAACCACCGTGGAAATCAGTTTGGAGATTCCTCAGCAAACTAAATCTAGAGGTCCCATTCAACCCAGCTATTCCCCTTGTGGGTATTTTCCCAAAAGATCTGAAAACATCATATTACAGTGATATATATGCATCCGTGTTGATAGAGGATGCAATTTGTAATTGCTAAATTGTGGAAGCAGCCCACATGTCCATCCACTGAGGATCAGATAAAGAAAATTGTGGTACTTTTATATAATGGAGTATTACTCAGCTATGAAGAAAGATAAACTTGAGGCTTTTATAGGTAAACGGTCACAACTAGACACCATACTCATAAGTGAAATAAATAAAACCTCCATGTGTAAGTAATGTATTGCCTCACTAGTGTAAGAACCTGAAAGAGAGAATAAAAACTAGGAGGGATGATAGACATTGTGAAATGAAAGGGAAATGTTCAAAAGTAAGTGACAACTGGGGTGTGGGAAAGGAGAAGGGAAAGAAGAGGAAATGTATGTATGTATGTATGTATGTATGTATGTACAGGATAGCTAACAGTTGTACTACTGTCTTTTATTGCTTTACTGAAAGGAACAGTTAATGATTACTGGTTTGATCATTATTGCATTTCTCTATTTGTTTTCCTGAGAAACCACTTTGAAGATTTCAATAGTAATAGAACAACCATTGTTATTTTCCCACCACTTTGTCTGTAACTCTGTATTGTTTGTATTGTTCGTTCGCTATTCTGTAAATGGATGTCTGTTTGTTAATATGTTTTCTTCCTTTATTCTTTTTTTTTTTTTTTGCAGTACTGGGGATCGAACTCAGGACCCTGCGCTTGCTAGGCAAGCGCTTATTCCACTGAGCTATATCCCCAGCCCGCTTCCTTTATTCTTAAAATAAAATTCTAAAAAGATGGACTTATGTAGCTCTCTGAGAATCCACTTCTCTTTGCTTCTAGGTATTTCTGAACATTAAATACATTAGGACACAGGGGAAAGGAGGATGGTTTTGTGCCATGCTTCATTTAGAGAGCTTTGGAGGCACAGTCATGAGGGAGTGTGTCACATAACAAGACCCACTAGGTTTTTAAATATTACTTCACCAAGAAGGAAAGTGCATTTACTTATCCAAAACTAAAATATCAATTTTTCTCCTTCTCTAATCATGACAACCAACTTTGATAAATAACTTCTGGCATTTAAAATGCAGCACTCAAATCTCCCTTATCATTAAAAGGAAAAGAAATCTTAAAAATAACTATCCCTCCTGGCCCTATTACTAGGTGGTTCACGTATTAAGTAATTGCATGAACTATGAAAGTACAATATGAATATTAAAGAAAATTTAGAAACCAAGAAAAGGACAGAAAAGAGCTATAACTCAAGAGAAATCATTATTCACCTTTAATGTTTTCGTTTGTGATTTCTTCTTAAATTTTTTTGCTTTTAAAGTATTTCCTTGGATTGAAAATGGGTCAATTATCCCTATTAAACTATTCATTGAATGTAATTTAAATTGCAATTCCTTATTAGAATGCAATTCTAGCATAAATCCCCAACAGATTTCTTTTAGAACTTGATTAACTCACTCTAAATTCAACTTAAAGTATAAATGGATGAGACTGTAAGAAAAGTTTTGGGAACAGCTAAGAAAGAAGCAGACCAATGAAACATATTGGAATTAAAATGAAATATATTGGAATTAAACTTATTTTACCTAAAAATAAAATTTGGAGAGAGATTTTCTTTAAAAAGTAGTACTTGAATAAAAAGGTGTAGGTCAAAGTATGTTTGGAGCAGTTAGTTTTGTTCTGTCGCCCAACAAGTGCAGGTGGTGAGGCAAATTCCTCACACTCATCCATTCATGAAACCTCAGCTGCACATGTGCAGGGACAGAAGGACTGTCTCTTTGTAAGGTTTTCTTAGGGCAAATTCTTCTTCTTTACTTGCCTCCTTTAGATTCCTAATCCTCATCCCATATTTCCTCCTTCCCCCAAATCATATACCACATTATAACTATTCATTCTTCTAGGAGGGACAGCTAAATTGCCTTTAACACTTCATTCCACAAAGAACGCAGCAGTGAATATCACCGTAAAGTGTTCACTAGGACTCTCTATAAAAACCTAGTAGGGCATTGTGCATAAAATATGTAGATTCTTGTCTTCATAGAGTACTTTTGAATGGCCTTTTATGTTGTTTCGTGCCCACTTACGGACGCATGTGGCGACCCATGTGGATGGTTTCCTCTCATTCTCACTGGGACTCCTTATTCACTTTGGGCAATGCAGTATGGGTAATGTGGGGCTCACGGTGCCATCACTCACACTGTTAGATCATTGCTTCATACTTGGTGGCCATCTGATTTTTCCCTTCTGATAGTTGGCCCCTTTTCCTCCAAGGTGTTCTTTTTCCTTATTGTTTAATGAAGTCCCTTAAATTTCAATCTTTTGTCAGTCACACAAAGGACAAATACCTTCTACTACTCCATTTCATGTTTCTTAATTTTGTGCAGGGTATTTTTCATTTAATAAAAATCTCAGCTTTGACTCAGCCAAATCTTAATTTTTCATGCCATGGTTTATATTTTTTAAGGTTTCCTTTAGAAATATCCACCTGACATGAATCATATTTCTTTTCTCATTAATAGGAAAAAACATCTTGGAAATAACTTTTTTCTTAGTATCTTTATATTTGACCTTTAATATTTTAATTATCTACTGAATCTACTCAGGTTCTTTGTGTGATGTATAATTCTTCATAGAGTGGATGATATGGTACATCTTACCTTAAGTTCCCTGAAATATATGGTTCTTTATGTGGTTCCACTGAATTCGATTCATTAAATTGCACCTAATAGTAGCCTAACATTTTTATGACAATGTCTCTACATTAAAGCTAATTATATAATAGATTTTGTCCTCACTGCTTTATTTTCTGAAAATGACTTGGGGATTTCAAAGCATGAAAGCCAATATAATAAACTAAATATAGACATGACCCAAGAGACAAAAATTTTAAGAATTGACTTACCTGATACACACAGAACTTTGCATCCAACAGTGTCTGAACACATATTCTTTTCAAACACACGTAGTACATTAAACCAGAATGATCATACCCTTGGTACACAGCCAATGCCAACAAACCGAAATTATTCACATCATTTATTGTAAGCTCTCTGATTATAATGGAACCAAACTAAGATTTTAAATACAAAATTATACATGGAAATTAAGTTGTATGGTTCCAAGAAATCAATAAGTTAAAGAAGAGACAGCACAAACTAGAAAATAGAGAAACTAATTATAAAGAGACGCTGTATCAGTGAGTACTCACTACAGAAAGGATTTAATGCAAGATATACAACTATGTAAGAATTTTCAAGATTGGCTTATAATGCAGAGTAAGGTGCGGAAGTGTGCAGAGGGTCTGTCTGTGGGCTGGAGATCTGAAAGATTGAGTTAAAGATCTGGTCCTTACTGTAGAGTCCTATGTGCTAGAAGCCAGGAGCTAACATCTAAGGGAAAGGTGAAGACTGGAGCTCCTCTCGAAAAACTGAAGCAAGTCTTTCTTTTTTCCCCCTTTCATACCATTCAGATAACAAGCTTACCCAGGGTGGGTCTTCTGTCTTCATTAAATCCCCTCAGCTACACCCAGAATGATTCTGACTCAATAGAGTTGGACATTTCTTACTCAAGTTGACACAGCTAGTTAACTATCACAATCCACCTCTTGTCAACTTGACAACCAGACGTATTTCCTTAAATCATAGCCCCCAGATAAATAGACAGATTCATTGTGTCTAACATGTTATAACTATCCTGAATATAAATTCCCTCCCCAGAGTAGAAGGTAAGTTTTCTTTGGCGGATGCTTACTCCCAACATTTCATAACTTGAATATTATGACACAGGTTTAATATTTAAAAACCAATATTAAGTCCATCAACATTATATTAAAAGGGGAGCATATTAAGAGAGAACTATTATAATTAAAATCCTGTAACTGATCATGGATGTTTAGAACTACTTTCTAATACTATTCATTCTGTGTTTCCTTGGCCTTCAGCAAACACTTCATTGGGCCTTAGTTCTTTTCCTGGTGGGATGACACACACCTTAATTCCTGAAGTTTCTGGGCCATTTGTCATCCTGCCTAGATTAAGTTGTTGTAGTTTCCCACTGACTTTAATAACAGGGCATGATAACACTAGGAGGTGCCCTAAGCAATTCTGGCATTCCAAGTTTATTCTTCCTTCTCTTCCATTGTGGAGTAATAGTCCAATTTTACCTTGATAGCCTAGGTCAATCACTTCTGCCAACACTGTAATTCCCCATCTAGCTTATTTACTCAGAGGCACGAGAAGGCCAAAATAAACAGAGGGAAGTGTTAGCTTCCAGTTCAGTGGTATCATTGTTATGCTTCCTGGTACAAGCTTCCCCCTCATGGAACTAAGACTTCTAAGCCAGTAGAGCAAAATATCAGGGGAACAGTAAACAAAAACTTTGCTAGTGGATCAGTGGGGGTATCAGTGCATGGTACCATTCCCACTTCCACTCCTTGATTCCCGGACCCAAGGATCCTGGATATTGGAGACAGAGTACCATATAGTGGATACTGATTCAAAGTATGTACAGCCTTTTGAAGAATCCTGCCCTGACCCTCACTCCATCCTTGCCACCTAGCTGGCCCTGTAGCTGTGTCTTCAAAAGACTGTTCCACATTTCTGTCAATCCAGTAACTTCTAGATGATGATAAACGTGGTAACATCAATGAATTCAAAGAGCATGAGCCCATTACCTCACTTCTTTGACCATAATGTATTCCTTGGTCAGAGGCAATAATGTGTGGAAATCCAGGATGGTGGATAAGGTGTTTTATAAGTCTATGGGTGGTAATTTTGGCAGAAGCATTGCATGCAGGGAAGGCAAATCCAGAAAAGATATCTATGCCAGTAACAACAAAGCATTGCTATTTCCATGATGGAAATGGTTCAATATAATCAACTTGACACTGGGTCACAGGCTGATCAGCCCTGGAGATGGTGTCATAAAAAGGACTTAGCGTCAGTCTCTGCTGCTAGCATATCAGCAGTGACTGTAGCTAGATCAGCTTTGGAGAGTGGGAATCTATGTTGTTGAACCTACAACCTAACCTTTACCCCTGCCACCATGGCTACTCTGTTCATGACCCCATGGGGCCATGAAGAAAAATGTTGACTGCTATCTACAGAACAGGTCATCATATCCACTTGATTGTTAAGGTCTTCGTCGACTGAGGTCACTTTGGATGAGCATCCACATAGGATACAAATCTTACCCATATGGAGAGGTCTATCCAAGTACCTTTTCTCCAAATAACCTTTGTCAGCAAATTCCCAGTCATGTTACTTCCAAGCTTCTGACCATTTAGCCAGATGATTTGCTATAGGCAATGAATCAGTATACAGTTGCATATCTGGCCATTTTTCCTTCCAGGCAAAATGTACTACCAGGTTCACTGCCCAAAGTTCTGATCACTCTGAATATTTCCCTTCACCACTGTCCATCAGGGGTGTCCTGAAAGGGGCTAGAGCGCTAAAGCTGTCCACTTGCAAGTAATGCCTGGATAACCTGCAGAACTCTCTGTAAACCAGTACCTACCCTTCACTTCCTCTGACAGCTGGCCATATGGTACATTACATGAGATGCTAGGTGGGAGACAGAAGGCAATATGACATGAGTAGGAACTATAGGCATCTGGGAAACTTCTTCATGTAACTTACTTGACCAGGTCTAGCTTGACCATGTATGTATAATTTCCATTTAATGATGGAATGTTGCTATGCATGTCCAACATTATGACTCAATCAGGTAATACCCAGCTCATGACGGGTAACTTAGGTCACATGGTTCCTGGTGTCCCATGGTTCAGCATCTAGTTTTCACTAAGGCCCACCTCCCTCTTACTAGAGGACAATAGTAACATTTTGGAGCCCGTTAGTTCAGAACCACTGTCCGTTAGTCCCACCAAATGTCTGATTATTTCCCTTCCTCCAATGTACAGTTACCCTGGTAAAAAGCCTTAGGTCCCTTTAAAAAGCCTTGAAGAAGGTTGGAAGAAAGATTGACCATATAAAATGTGGGTGATGTACCAGAAACATTTTTTTAAGAGGACCTGGCCTCCTCTTCATTCAAAGGGTTTGGGATCTACAAACTGGCTGTAATCCAGGAATTAGTTAAGTGGCTGTGATTCCCTGGTACTACGGTTTAAAGTAAGTTTCTGTTCATTGTCCTTGAATTTTTTTGATGATATAAAATCTCCCAAAAATTTTGTAGGTTTCCTGCATATTTCACTTTTAGGAAAACACTGTGGCTAAACACAAATGCCATAGGTCTACACATGTCAGACCATTCTGATCACTATTCTGCTTCTGTTGTCCGTTGTGGTATATATGTGGACCCTGCCTTTGTTGGTTAAGTGCTGCCACTTAAGCCCTGCCATTCAGGGGTCCAATTAAACCCACTGCCCTTAAGTTTCCCTATTGAGTAACTGTGGTGCCAGCTGTAAGGTCTGACACAGAGAAGAGCAATGACAGGGGTCTACAGGGATACCAGTTCCCCCCGCATGAATCTGTTTCTCAACATGTTATTGAAAGGTACATTTCCTGAATCATCTCAGCATGGCTGATTAGGTTTAGCATGACAAACCCATTCCAGCATTCCCCTTTCCCCTAAGCCTCTGAATCCCCTTATTAACAGTAGACGATGAACTATGGGGCATCTCTAACGTATTCACAGTGGGCCATCTTTTGATCTGTACTTCTACCATCTAGCCAAATAAACTGTAAATGCCTTTCTTTTTAACTCCATGAGCTACAACATTAAATTCAGAATTTCTACTTTCCAGCCCATAATGACAAAGTCATCCTGATCCAGGCACATGTTTTGCCACCATTAAACCACACTCTTAAAATTTATTCCCATGCTTGTTTATCAGGCTTCTGCTGATAAGAGTTGGAAAACTCAGAATGTCCTTTGGGAAAATAGTACACCTTCTCATGGGTCACACTGTGTACCTACCTCACCCTTAGGATCCTTCTGCAATTTTTTTTATTTTAAAAAATAAAAGAACGAAGACATATTAACAAACCAACATCCACTTATAAAGTAGCACAAGAACAACACAAGCAATACTAAATTACAGGCAAGGTGACAGGAAATTAACAATCGTTGCTTGTATTACATATTGATAACTTCAAAGTGGTTACTCATGAAAACAAATACAGACATGAAAGATTGACTTCTGCAATTTGAGCCTGTTGATAGGCCTAGAGGCAAGAACAGCAGGTTGGGTCCTGTGGAGTATCAGCATTATCATGCTTGGTCAACAGGGATTTGTCTCCTCAGTTATACTAGGAGAGGTCAGTACCACAGGATGTAGGTGTGGGGGTGTCTCTGCCACTGTAGGTAGGGAAATCTCTTCCTCTGGCAAAATAATCTCATTTTGGAGCTCAGGATCCTTGGCCTCATCAGGATCCTCCCAAACAGCTCCATCCTGGTGTACAGATTCCTATTCTTTTCCAATTTGTGCCTTCACCTTTACTTCAGATATCCTTCTAGTTAAGCATTCAATTTAAATGGCATTTCAGCTAATTGAATTACAAAGGCCTGTGTTAGGGTTTCTGCAATCTCACCCCTACAGCTAAAGAAGAGATTCTTTTTCAGGACACACTTACGAACTTTTAAATTGCTTATGTGTATCTGAAGCTGGAAATTTGAATCTTTGAGACTTTATTTTCCTTTATTAATTTTCCCTCATAGTCAGAAGACTTTAAGTTTCCTATGGACGTTTTGAGCTCATTGTTTTCCTCCACTGATTTGTCCAGAGAGGCAACAACCAGCTAGCATCATTATATTTCCCACTCTACCAAAAATATTCAAAACCTTCATGTATGGAGTTGCTAAATTCTTTATATCTTACAAGTGGTGAATTAGGATAATCAAATAACTCTATGTACATTGCATATTATTTTAAACAGTTCACACCAAGGCCTGTTGGTATTCCCCACAGAAGGAGAGACCATGTCATCTCTACGTCTCATCAAATTAGAGAACCAACTCTAGGAACCCCTAAAGCTATTAAAGAATTCATCTACAATTCTGTTTCTCTTATCTCCCAGTACCAAAATTTGTACCTGTCAGTGCTCACTAGAGAACAGATTTAAAGCAAGATGTACAAATATATAATAATTTATTATTGGCTTACAATGGCCACCCCAGAGTTAGGTGTGGAATAGTGCAAAACAGTTGTCTGCATGTGGGTAATCAAAAGGATCTAGTCAAAGGCCTGGAGCAATGTGTAGTGTCCAGTGGAAGCCAAAGGGTCTGTGCTAGAAGACTGAGAAGTCTGCACTGGAAGCCAGGGGTCAAGGCCCAAGGTGAAGGTAAAGACTGGAGCTCCTCCAAAGGAACAGAAGCCGGCCTTTCTTCCCTCTTCTCCTGTTCAGGTGACAAGCCACCCCAGGGTGGGTCTTCTGTCTTCAGTAAATTCCCTCAGCCACACTCAGAACTATGCTGATCCAGTTTAGTTGGACATTTCTTACTCAGGTTGGTGCAGTCAATTAACTATCACAGATGGTCCAGCCAAATGTAGGCAGGGCAGGAACTAACTTAATAGCATGTACACAGCAAGACTTTCATCTCAACAAATTAAAATGAAACGGGAAAACAAAACAGCAAATCAATACTTACTATAATAGGAGAAAGAAGAAAGTGAAGAAATCAATGAAATAAAAAACAAGAATATGAAAAATCAAATAAAAAACTACTTATTTAAATTATCAATAAAATTGAAAAGATCTTAAAAACAGATTGAGAACATATGAAAGATGCAAATGAACAAAATATCATTAAGACAAAAGGTTACTTACCACAGATGCTAACATATGTGAGGCAGATAAATAACTGCACCAGTAAACATGATGCCCCATTATAAACTAAGTTATTTTAAAATCACAAATCAGGCATCCAAAAACAGAAATACTGTTTCTTTCATTGGTGTTTCTTTCATTATTAAACATGTTTCCACAAAATGATAATAAACATAGTTTTACAATTGGTCTTATGACTATTTTGAAAAGAGAAACATAACTCTTACACAATGCGTCTAAGTTTGGGAGGGAATAGTTTTATTATTTTAATTTTATTTTTAAAATTAGTATATATTTGTACTATATAAAAAAATGTGGAAGACATAGGCATAGATACTTTAAACATAACCTCAATTGCAAAGGGAATAATTTTAAATATCTAAGTAAGATCTTTTATAATTTTCATTTTAAAACTTTTTCAAGAAGATATTACTAAAAAAGAAAAATATAGAATAACCTCTTTTATGTGTAAATATGCAAAATATATATACAATAGTAATACTGAATTCTTTTGTATTTACATATAAGTGTAACCAATTGAGATACAGCCTATAATGGCATGTTTATGCAATATTTGAAAAATCAATGTAATTCTATATGTTAACAAAAATGTTTTAATTACACGGTTATTTTTATAGATGCAGTACAGGTATTTGATGAGACTCAAAGTCAAATTATAAAAAATCTATTAGCAAATAGGGACAGAAGACACTTTCCTTAATTTAATATGATGATATTAAAACCTCACAGGCAATAATAAATTTAATCATGAACTATTGAAAATTTTGCCTTGGGTAGGCAAAGTGAGGAGGATACCAGTCTTATAGTCAGCATGGTACAGGAATTCCTATCTAGGGAAGAAGATAATAAAAAGTAAAGCAGGTGTATGAGGAAGGACACCAGGGTTGCCAGTCTACTGGAGATTAATGAACCAATGTGCCTGTTTTGGTGCTGGGATTTCCATCAAACACTTCTGTGCTTCTCCGAGTCTGGTACCTTTGAGAAGCTCACTTGAGGCATAGATGCACTGTCAAAGATCGGTGGTTTATGAATAGACTCTCCTCAGATAATGAAGTAGAAAGGGCAAATAAACATATGAAAAAATGTTCAACATCACTGGTCATTTGAGATATGCAAATTAAAACAACGCTGAGATCCCATCTCACTCCAGAAAGAATGGCTATTATGAAGAAATCAACGTATAACAAATGCTGGTGGGGCTGTGGCGGGGAGGAACACTTATCCACTCTTGTTAGGAGGGTAGACCAGTGCAATCACTGTGGAAATCAGTGAGGAGCTTTCTCAAAAAACTAGGACAAGAAGTTCCATTTGACCCAGCTATTCCTCTTCTTGGTATCTCCCAGAAAGGATCAAAAGCATCGTACCACAGTACTATATGCACATCGATGTTTATAGCAGGATAGTTTGTAAAAACTAAATCTTGAAACAGCTCATATTGCCATCAACCAATGAATGGATAAAGAAGATGTGTTTTTCAATCTTGAGACACTTCTTTGCAAATGGATACACCTTGAGACCATACTCTTAACAAAATAAATCAGACACACATGTGTAAATATCACATTGTTTCTCTGGTGTGAGAAATAGAAAATACAAATCAGGACCAAAATGTATAGTAGATATTGTGAGAGAGGGAGAAAATGGTCAAATGGGAAGAGGAAGAAGGGAAGTGGGAGAAGGAAAGGAAAGAAGGAAAAAGAAAAATGAGGAAAGAAGCCAGGTGTGGTGGCATACACTGCTAATCCCAGCATTCAAGGGGCTGAGGCAGGAGGATAACCGTGAGTTTGAGGCCAGAATGAGTTCTGTAGTGGGTTCAAGGCCAGCCTGAACTGCATAGTGAAACCCTGTCTCAAAACAAAAATCTGAGAAAAGAGGGGAAAATGGAAGCAAACTTTTTGTAAATAAGGAGAGAAAGAGGAGTTGAAGGAAAGGGACAGAAACAGGAAAAAAAAAGAATGAAGATATATCATGTATAGCTACAAATTTCCTATGATGAATGTGATCATTATGTATATCTAAAATGTACCAATAAACATACTTAATTTTTTAAAAATCGCTAATTTACAACAGGGGTGGGATCCTATGAACTGAACATTTCCAGGCATGCAATAGCTGGCCTAAAACTCACCAGAGCCACTTGACCGGAGGGAGCACTTGGGCAGGTGCTTTCCTGAGAAGACATCAGGGGAAAAAGGAGGGAGACCTCCAATATTCCCCTGCAGTGGGAGACAGGGAGAGGGAGGATTCCCCTTCCATGGAGAAGCTGTCCCTGCAGAGTAAGTCTTGGAAGTACACAGGCAGCCTGGTAATGCACAGATGGATGTAACCACAGAACAGAGTCTGGGAACTTGAGACCCTGAGCTTCCATGTGTTTTTCATGCTTTCCTGTGTTTACCTTTCAAATCTCACCTGAGGGTAATGATTGTTAATGAGACTTGGATGTACTTGAGAGCGCCATGCAGAGTCCTTCTTCTAGAACTGTGAGCCTTTCCTATGAAATAATTCTTGATAATGTTATAACCCCTCTGGATTTAGAAATGTACAGTATACCACATTATTCCTTTTCCTCTGGAAACTTGAACAGTCTAGGAAGTCAGATTGGAAAAATAAAGATTTCCATTGTTCTCACAATTGGAAAATAGATATTTCAGTACCCGAGTGTTGGTGGATTGATAACTGGTGCCAACTTATAACCTCCAGCTGAACTGAGTAAGCATGGTGCTGGGTGTGGGAGGCCCATCTGAGTATTATTTCCAGCAGCCTAAGAGGCAGAACTGGAGAAGAAGTTGGGTTGGTGGGAGCAGAGAGAGGCTGTTGGGAACTGGTAGAAGCTGTAAGGAGCTGTTGGTTCTCTTAGAGGAGCTTGTCATGCTGCCTTTCCTGATGAACTTGGCTGTTTTCATCCTCTGAGGAACTCAGGACTTTGTTGGCTCTGAGAATAGCTTCAGTTCACTTTGGGGGAGCTCTGGTTCTCACTTTGAGTATTGCTTCCTGGCTCCAGAGGGAAGATGGTGCACTTCAAGACTCCTGGAGAAGCTTACTTCATTGACTCTCCTGATGGGAACTCAGCTGTCTTCAGAGGAGCTCGGGACCTCACTGTTGCTGAGGATGACTGTGGTACTTTTGGGGGGAGTTTTGATTTTTATTTTGAGCATCACTTCCTGGCTCTAGTGTAGATCCCTCAGCCTGCTAACAGATCTTTCATCCCGCTGGCACACTTTCTAGATTCCACCACTGACCTTTGGGCCTTCCCAGTACAGATCCATGAAACAGGCCTGCATGAGACATTGTCATGGGCTCTGGGCCTCCAGTTGGATTCATGGAAGGCATTGATATGGGCTGTACGTTTTCAGCTGGACTCATGCAGGACATTTCTATGGGATTCAGGCCCTCAGCTGGATTATCTGGTCTTTAGTGTGTGGACAGATTTCCTGCACTGTCTTGTATATCATTCTTTGGGTGACAATTATAAATAATCTTGTAAAATATTTATCCTGTATTATATTGTTTACCTTGCAATAAGCCCTAAACTATGACACTAAGTTTATGGAAAATTGTAGTCTAGTGAAACATAATTCTATTCACATACCCCCTCATGACAGGAGAGGAATAGATTTTCAATGAAACTTTTTTTAAAAAGTCATTTCTATTCTCATTAAGAAATAAAATACAAAACTCCATTAGGAATGTATATGCTCTCTTTCTATGAAGTGTTACTGCCAACAGTACTATATTAAGAATGCTTAGAATGAAAGAGAAATGGAGATTATCCTAATAGATATTCAGTTAACAAAATATCCCAGTTTACAGATCCATATTTCCCTTATTTAGTTGCGATAAAACTGAAACAGTAGCTGAATGAAAGTGTAGATGAAAATGAATTGTTCTTGAAGATTGCATGGACTCTTTTCATCACAGAGGTCACAGTTCATAAAAAGAACATGACCAAAATGTGTTTTCTGTACTCACCCTGCCAATGTGTCTAGAATCCTTATCTTTCAGAGTAGAGTTTTAAGGGAAGAAAGACTTTTAATGGTTTACTCTGTCCTTGTTTTTCTGATCGATATTTTTGCTAATGACTAGGATGTGGACAGCAATGATGTGGAGAAGATAAGCCTGGCTGTCCCAGTATGAGAAGTAGAAATTAATATAGCAAACAGTAGAACAAGGATTAAGTATTGTTGCAGAATCCATGAGACCAGAGGGACCCATGGGGAAAAAGGAGGACTTATTCCAGGATTTTAGATGCACATTTACCAAGCTGAACTTGCACCCAAAGTGCTGGACATTAGGACAAAGGAAATGTTCTACTTTTATATATTTGGCTGAGGGGGTTGGTCTTTAGAAACTGGAAGAAGGGGAGGGGAGGGGCAGGGCAGGGGAACAGAAGCAAGACAAAGCAATTAATAACTTAGTCTTAAAAGAAGACAGAGCCTATGACTCTTGTAAGATTAAACTGTTTACAAGACATAGTTGCCAATCTTATCTGTATGAGAAGAAGAAGTTATAGCTACAGGGCAAGGGTAGGAGAGTGTGAGAGAGACTGTTCTTTAAGGACCTCTTCAGTATGGGCCACCATGTCAGATGGGAGGTAGTGCTGTGCTTGTTTGGTTGTATGTCCTTTGGTAGGCAATGGTACTGTGTGACTTCCCACAGAGTCAATGTGTGTCTTAGGCTAAAAGAGCTTCGGGAAAAAGTTACATTATCATTCCAGTGTGTGCTGAGTATCATGGCATCATAGAGATTGGCTGTATGACCGAGTTCTGTTCCATATCCAGCTCAGAATTGGAGGATCCAAAAGAACTGCAGCAAATTCAAAGGAGGACACCCAAGATGGTAGGCCATAACAGTATGGTCCATTGTAGGACAAAAAACATTTGTAAAGGACAGCATACATTTGCTCACATCCTTGGAGGACTGTGGTCAGTGAAAGAAAGAGGCTACGAGCTGCGGCAGTGGAAGGCTGGCCACCTATCTGTGTGGGGAAGAGCTATAAAAATACAAATTTGAAGGAAATGATTAACGTCCAGAGCTATTCACACAGACAAGCCCCTGTCAGGGATATTTAGGGAACCCTCAGTTTAGAAAGCATGGACCTGGGGTGTCTGAGATTGGAGGATTAGCCTGAGTCATGTCTGCAATGCTCTCCACACCAAAATTCTTCAGGGCCATCTGTGTGAATCAGGCTTCCCTATGATGTTTTCATCTTACCTCCCACTGTGGCACAAAAGCACCTTTGCGTGCTGCCTCCTTCTCCTTTGTGACCCAAGCAGAGCTCTTTCTCCTCTTGTTATTACATCTCCTCTGCTTCTCACCACATTTGGCCTCGTGGTATTTTCTCCTTTCTCTTTGCCTTTCTTCCCAGTCTGATGGTGAGTTCTGACAATGGGAGAGGTTCTCACTCCCTGTCAACTGTGCACCCCTTGCCCAACAGCTTCTCGTCACCTGAGTATACACATCTTTGCAAATACTCACATAAGCAACCCTGAGCATATAATAAATCTGAGGCAGGAAAGGGGGTTGATGAGAGGCCTCAATTACTTTTTCTGTGTGCAATACAAAAATTAAGTGAATCAGCTGAAGCTGAAATACTCTGTTATATAACCAAACAATATTGTACATAACTTCCACTAAAAAAAATTTCTTCTGAACAAAAGGACTGTGCATGCTTTTGTGCATTGAAGAAACCAGTATTTTCTGAGGTCAACCAGACTACGTTTGGTTTGAAAAGAACAGAAGTCAAAACATCATGGTTGGGATTTGTTAGAGCCTTGTTTGAGTATTGTGTTCTGATCATGGTAAGCTTAATTTGCTGAGAAAAAAAGCTCAAAGCCAACAATTGTTGGTTTTTCAGAATCATTCAGTAAAAAGTCCTGCCTGGCCATTCCCTGGATATGTATGCTCTTTGTAGGGCATCCAGCAGGTGTACCTGAAACTATTTGAGAGCCTCACTCTGCAGGGAGTATTTATGGGTGATCCAGATCCCTGAAGCTCTACATCCCAGGGAGCTCATAGCTGTGCTCAATATGTCCCCATCACTGGACAAAGCAAAAGTGTACCTGTTTGTGAGAACAAATATTTCTGAGATTGTTATATTTGAGACTTCTAAAGGTAAATGTACTAGAAAAGTTTCTTGCAGTGGCAGAAGTAGAATATGCTTCAATGTCATTGATTAGAATTAACTTTAATTTTAAAATAATTTCTCTATCACCATTTCCCTACAGAAATATTAATATTCACCAACGTCATATTATACAGAGTAAGGGTTGGAAGGAGGCATATACCGCCTTAACTGAACCTGGCTTGAAGTGAGGTCCCATCTGCAATTGAAGTTTGACAGCTATTTGTTACAAAGGCGTGTTTCTTTCTATGTTGGGTTTTCACTTTGTTTGTGTATTGAATTAAATTGTCATTCATTATGTAAGGACTCCTGTGTAAATGCAGAGGGTTTCTTGGGCCGAAGTTAGTTTGATTTGACAGAAGAGAACCATTTCAGCCCACGCTTCCCTTAGTATGTAAGGAGGGGTCTTTCTTTCTCACTCAGAGTGACTTGAAGTTGGATTAAAAACCAGATAGTGGCTTTTTTGGAGTGAGCCTAGGGAACCACTTGGGCACTTCTGCCAATGGATATCACAGTGGGCTCTTCCCCAGTAATGGAAACCTACTGAAAGGCCAGTTGACTGTGAGCTCCTCAATCACCCTTTAAACACCTCTGGACAACTGTGCCCCACCCATGCACCTAGGCCACGGCCCATGGTTCTCCCTCTATGGAGCCTGCTTTTTCTCACTTGCCTTTATTCACCTGGATTATGCTTCATGCAAGCCCCAGCTCTGACAGCCACCTTTCCTGAGACTGCCTCCCTCCCAGGAGAGGTGCACATCAAGTCCTCTGGACTGAATGGGTCCTGCTCATCATTACTGCAGGATTTATTGCTGACATTTGACTGTTAGGTGTCCTTTCTCCCACTTAAACCATCAGCTCCTTCAGAGCGGGCACTGTGCCATTCATCCCTGTACCCACAAAGCTCACCCAGGTATTGCACTGAATAATTCTGCTAATAAAAAAAAAGCAAATCCATTCAGCATCTCAGTCTACAGTATTCTCAGCCTTGGTCAGGTTCTCCTCATTGGCTGGGTGGTCATTCGAGTCCAGACGTAGATTCTTTGAAATATCTACAGCACCAAGATAGCCAAGGTCATAGTGGGTGTTTAATGATCAGTTGTGCAGTAGATAAAAAGATGAACTTTCCAGCTGGTTTCTTTTGAACATAAGTTTTTTGTTAACATAAAGAGTAAATCAATTTTCTTATATCAGATTAAAGGAATAACTTAATCAAAATGTGACAGTATCTTGTAAATAGAATGCTTAGCTAATACAATAAATTAAGAGGTTTTTCTAAAGGTCCTAACTCTTGCTCCTGAGACAAATTATGGCAAGAGATCACCCACTGACTTATAAAACATACTTTGACCTCACTCTATTGAATCAGCCTCTAAAAATGAGTTAAGACAGCCATTTTGCTTTGTTTTTCCAAACATCTGCAAGATTAATGTGAAACTAAGGTTGAGAAACATTCTGGCCTTATAGCTTCCTAGTTTGTGATCTTCAGCAATTTTTTAATTTCTCTGAGCCCCAGTAGCCTCGTCTGTAAAAGGAAGATAATTATTATGCTTTCCTCCTAAGATGAATAATTAAATGAAATAATCCCATATGAAATATTTAGCATGGTATCTAAAGTACCGAAAGCCTTGTTACTTTCATCTTATTAGTAACCTCATTATTATTATGAGAGTGTGGGCCACCACCTGTGAGCTGCTACTGCCACACCTTGGCCGAGAACCCTAATGCAGACTCTTGTCCCTGTAAATTCTTGAAGCTGGACAAATCTGATACACCTACTAGTTGGCAAGTGAGAGAAAAGTACATTTGTAAAGTTTTAACATCCTCCCTTCTATCAATCTCTGCCATCAAGCCCCAAATATCCCCCCAGTTATTTCTAGACATTAAATTACCCAGGCTTTATTTAGGCTTGAGGTTATTGCTTCCCAAAGGAGAAAGAAAGCCACAGAAAATAATGTTCAATAAAATGTCCATACTGTCATTTCTCCTGAGGGTGAATAATGGCTGGAGATAACGTACTGCACGGCAGCTCCTTTGGAAAGATAACTTGGACTCCTTTGTTCATCTCTCCAATGTTTTCCTGGCCAGCGAAAAGGAGCCAAGTAAGTATATTCTATGCAAATCATAGCTCAAACACTCTCCAAGATGAGTTTGTAAACTAATTTGTGCATTAGTATCAGAGAAAGTAGGTAAATATTTATGATGACAGTGCATGCTTGAGACTAGATAAATGAGCATCTTTGAAAAATACCAAAAACCATAAGAATTCCCGGTCTGGTTTCTTCTAGGATGTTTACTCCCCCCCCCCTTAAATACTGATTTTCCTTAGACATATTAACCTGTTTGCTCAAATACTAATAAATAAATTGGTTTTTGAGCTTATCTGAGAAGGATAGAGGACTTCCTGTACTGAGTGTAGAGAGCAGAGGTGAGCAGGAACAGTCTGCAGCTGAGGAAATGACCAAACATCAACAGAGATAATGTCAGTACCGTGTCCACTCCCTACCGCTTCCTCATATCATCAGAGCTGATCTTCCCCACGACACTGAGGAGAAAGTACTGCCACATCCGGCAGGTGGGAAAACACAGACACCGAACGCTGAAACTTCATATCCACACAACTTGCTTCATTTCATGGTCCATCTCTTCCTATTAGACTTCCGTGTACAGCGTAGAGGAGATACCCACACCATCAGTGTATGCTAACTCAGACAGGATAGCCCGCCTTTGTGTGAGGAAAGCCCCGGATAAGAGTGCACCACCCCGAAGGCCTGCTGTGCAGAGTGGAGGTGCATGGTGGTGACAGACTGGTTTAGAGCATTTGGAGGTCATGAATAAAACAGTTTGAGACTTTGGAGCCAAGAGAAATTGGTGCTAAAGTAAGGATGATTTTCCCCCCAGGTCTTCATGTCTTAATTAGTAGAAGATTCTTTTTTAAAACTTACTATGAAAAAGGAAGATAAGCTGCAGGCCTGCGTGTGACATTTCTTGTTTTCTCAGTTAAGGAAAACCCTGTAACTTTGTTTAATCTTTCAATTGTGAGAAAAATAAAGCTTTCTAGGAAAATTTGTGTTAACACATACTAATAATATAGGGTTCAATGTGATATTTCCAAACAGACATAATGCCTTCCCTGATCAAATCTAGACTCCCTATATCTACCCACCCAATCCTCCTCCCCAAACTTTAGTAGTCATTGCCCAGTTTTCCTTTTTTAAATTTCCACACACACGAGAGAAGATGTGCTACTTGAATTTCTGCATCTGGGTTATTTCCCTCAAGGTTATGTCTTCCAGTTCCATCCAAGTTGTTCCAAAATGACAAGCTTTTGTTCTTCATCATGGTTGGAAGATATTTCATTGTGCATATGTGCTATGTTTTCTTTATCCAAGTTGACTCATATCCTGGCTACTATGGATATTGCCATGCAGTATCCCTGGGCAGGTGGTATTTCTTTGTTGTGCTGATCTCATTCCCTTTGGCTGTAGACCCAGTAATAGAGGAGCTGGATCATATTCGTTTGTTGAGGAACTTCCATCCTGTCTTCCAAAATGTTTGCACTAATTTACATCTCACCTGCAGTGGATGAGGGTTCGCATCCTCAGCAGCATATCACTTTTATTTTCATATTATAGTCTTTCTAACTGGGGTGAGGTGAGATCTCACTAGAGGTTTGATGATTGATTATATTGAGCATATTTTTATATCTCTTTGGCTGTTTGTGTTTCTTCTTTTGAGAAGTGTCTGTTGAGATCGCTTGCCCATTTTTGTTGGATCACTTGGTTACTGCTGTCGAGTTTCTACTTACCGGGTATTAATTCTTTGATAGCTGAATGCTTGGCAGATATTTCTACCCACCCTGCAGGTTGTCTCTGAATTCTGTTGCTTCCTATGCTGTGCAGAAGCTTTTTAGCTGAATGTTACCATCTCTTGTCTGTTTTCTGTATTTGCATACTCACACTCAAAAAAGGCATCGCCTACAGCAATGCCTTGAAGTATTTCCCTTCATTTTCTTTTACCATTTCATAGTTTCAGGTTTTGCATTTGGGCCTTCGACTTTTGTACAGAATAAGAAACAAAAGCCAAGATTTAAACTCCTGCATTCAAGGTCTAGTTTTCCAAGCACCATTTACTGAAAGCATATTCATTTCTCCAATGTCCATTTTTGGTGCCTTTGTGAAGAATTCATTGGCTGCAGTGTGTGGGTTTATTTCTGGGATCTCCGTTCTGCAGTGGTCTGTGCGCCTGTTGCTATGCCAGTGCCTGATGTGATAGTTCCTATGGCTCTCTTGAAATCAGGGTTGTGAAGCCTTCTGCTTTCTTCTTTTCATTTGAGATTACTGTAGCTATTCAAGGTCTTTTGTACTTTCACGTGAATGATGTTAGAATTGTTTAGAAAAATAAAGTATCAAAGCATTTGATGTTTCCTTATTAATTTCTCAACATCTTACCATGTGTTGAGAGGAAGCACTTCTCACTGCTGTCCTTTACAAAGCCCTGGATGAGAAGGACTCAACAAGCATGATACTTGGGGAGCTCTATACTCACAAAATAGGCTTTGAATCATTATTCACAGATTTTCTGCAATATCCTCTGAAATATCTCTATGCCTCGGTTTCTTAAAATTGAATTATATATTACAGAATACTTATGGGAAAAAAAGAAATAAAAAGAGCATAATAGACAAATGAATCTTTCTGCAAAAGTGTACTGGTTTTCAATGATGGCTTGGTGCCAGGCCTGAAGCTGGGTTCCTCAAAAGCATTGCTCCATTTAATTGTTAAGACCACTGTTATTACCCTGTTTTATCAGAATGGCACACTGAAATCTGGAGCAGTCAATTAGCTTCCCCAAGACCATGCAGACTTTGGGAAAGGGAACCCAGTTTCTCTGATACGTAACCTGTGCACCTAAAAGGCTTGGGTTCAAATTCTGGTTCCACCAGCTCTGTGACCACTGGCAAATTTGTTAACCTCTCTGTGTTCTCATCTCCAAACTGGAAACTAGTAATAGAGTACATAAGCATGAGGTTACTGTGAGGATGAAATTACTTCAGATATATCAGGTACTTGGATCTGAGATTCCCAAGCAGGTGCCCCAGTCACTGTGGCTCACTCAGGATACCTTTGGGCCAGTTAAGCTTTTCCAGCAAAATGTAGTGTGGCCTGACACGTGCTGGTCATTGAATAAACTACTCACTTGAGATGGTTCACAGTTTCAATATCAAAGCCCTCTGCATTTCTTTTGATGGTAAAACACCTTCATCAAGCCAGGTTTCCAGATATTACTGCATTGGAACAAATGCTATCCAAGTCAGTGTGGACCAGGAAGAAAGGGTGGTGGTGTCTGCCCTGATTGCAAGGTTGCACATGTCCTAGCCTACCCAGCAGGCATGTGTATCCTGTCAGTAAGTATGGCATTATTTATAACAAGTAAAAGGATATTTCTTTCAATTTATGTGTATCTTTTTCAAGTAGCTACTAACTTATCAGGATATAGACTCATATTGTTGAAATGTAACTATCTGATAAATAGATATTATAGTGTTTTCTGTGTTTGTTTTTAGTGTGTGTCTGTATGTGTATGTATCTGTGTGTCCATGTGTGTGTTTGTGTCTGTTTTTTGGGAGCAAGCTAGATACACTTGGGTAAAAATTACTGTCCCTATAGATGCCATGATGAGAAGGGTTGGAACTTGTGGCTTGGAACAATTCCTGGTTGCATAGAGTCACACTGTATATGTCAACTGCTATTATCAACCTCATGCTGTACTTGGTCTTATATTAAATCCTACCAGTTCCATATGATTAATATAGCTGGATTTGTGTATGCAAATTGCCTGGACAGGGTGGGAGAAAGAAAAGGGAAAGACTTTGGCGTTAGTACTAGTACATTACTTTCTAGATCCCTCAGCTAACCCCATGGGACCCCCATAATCTCAGAGAGAGATGTAGAGGCAGAGACAGAGAAACAGAACAGAGACAGGAACAGGAACATGGAGAAATACAGAGAGATACAGAGAACCCATGTTTCTGAGCCAGGTCATTATTCAGAAAAAAGGAGATACAAAACAATAACAAGTTGTTATAGCAGTCAGTTTTCTTCTTTTTGACAGCCTGTACCTCAAGAATCCAGTTTTCTCCTTCCTTCCTGTGGAAGGCCCTGCCTCCAGAGAGCAGCTATCTGCCTCCAGACTTGTGTTTCTTCCACACTGCTTCCAATACACAATATATTGGTTTACCTTTAATATTTTCACAGCACCCAGGACTATACTAAATGCTTTATATCAGCTACAAGATATTCTGCTATTCCCTCTAGTTGAGGTATTCTGCAAAAGATGCTCTGTAAACACGAGGTTCTCAATGACCTTCAAATGACCTTCACATCTAGCTCTAAGCCTGTAAATCCTACCTCCTAAATGTGCCCCTTGCAAAGGGCACATTTTCCCCACGTTTTTCATCCACAGACCCACTGCTGAGTTGCTTTAACTTATTCCTTAAATCTTTTCCTGTTTTCGATGCATCGGATAACTTCATTGGCCCATCCCCTAATTGTGATCAACTTCATTAAGGGGCACCACTGCCTTCCTAGCCATGAATGTACTTCCTAGTATTAGTCAAACACAGGGCAAACTTTCCATCTAAGCCACACTGCAGACCACTGTACATCACACCCTCTTGCATTTTGAGCCCATCTGTAGGGACTCTCTTTCCCTAGCATCCGTAGCAGTATGTATGGACATTGTCAATAACATAACCTCTTCATTCATTACTGTCACCCATGGAGCCTTATTTTCTTATTGACAAAAGGGATAAGTATAACTATTTCCTAGAGTTGATGCAAGAATCAAATGGTATGCTGAATGTGAAGCTCTTCACCAAACCTAGGAGTCTTTAATATTACAAGAAGGGACGTCTCTTCTCTACCCAGTAAGGGCAAGGGAAATTAGTCCCTAGGGTAGTCCAAAAGGCCTCCAAAGAAATTCATGCCATTATCCCTGGATCTAGTTAATATGTTACATTCCTGGCAAAAAAAATATTTTGCATGTATCATTAAGGTTAAAACAGGGAGATTACTTGGATTATTAGGTGGTCCCAATTCATGACCCCTTAAAGACAAAAGTGTCTTTTAGCTGGAGTTGGGAGCTATAGCAAAAGGAGGTGTTAAAGAGACCCGAAGAACACACCACTTCTGGAAATGCCACACGGAGACTATGCGAAGGAAGGTGAGCTGCCTCTGGGGAAAGAGATCTTCCCCAGTTGATATCCAGCAAGGGACTAGGATCTAAATCCTCCAGTGACAAGGAATTGAATTCAGCCAACAGCAGGATTAACTTGGGGACAGATTCACCCCCAGGGCCTCCAGAGAGCAACAGAGTTCTCCCAGTGTCCTGACTTCAGCCTTGTGGGCTCAGAGAAGAGGATCCCACTGAGCCACACAGCACCCATACTACAGAACCATGTCATGCTGGGATGATGCCTGTTATTGTTGAAGCTGCTAAAGTCATGGCTATGCCTCTGCAGCAGTAAGAGAAACAAACACACAGCCATTGTGGATTAGGTTTGTGCAGGAAAGTGACTTTCAAGGAAATGCAAAATCTGAGTCACCATAGAGTGTTTCTTCTCAGAGGCTGTGGCAGGAGAAGGCAGCATACAGTAGCAGTGGCCACAGGAGGCCACCAGTTACAATGACACAGGGGTCAAGGGGCTAAGGGACCCAGACATGGACTCTGCCTCTCACAGTGTTTATGGCTGCAGCCAGGGGAACCCTCAGGCCTGAAACCAGGAAGGAAGCACAGAGAAACAGGGCAGGGGGTGCCAGTTGATAGGACTCAGCCAGAGTCTAGGGGTCCACAGGATTCTGTACTTAGCATCCAGGGAAGCATATGTTGCTTGAAAGTATATTAAGGTCAATTTAGCAAGGAGCTATGACATATCAGTGGAGTCCCAGGGGTCTCCTTCTCCATGGGGATACATCCCAAGAGCTCCCTGTGCATACTGCAAGCCACGGATATACACTATGCACTATATACAATATACTTCACTCTTGCACTTAGCTATGATAAAGTTTATTTATTTATTTATTTATTTTTTGCGGTACCAGGGATCGAACTCAGGACCTTGTGCTTGCCAGGCAAGCACTTATTCCACTGAGCTATATCCCCAGCCCCAGCTATGATAAAGTTTAATTTGTACATTAGGCACAGCATAAAGTGAACCATAACTAACAATAATAGAGCAATTATAGTATATGTTGTCATCAAAGTTATGTGACTATCTCTCCTTTTTCTCTTTCAATATCTTATTGTGCTTTCACCTTGTCACTTAAAAGAAGCACCTTATGACTTCTCTTTGCCATATCTGAACTGCCAGTGTCACTAGTGCTTTGGGCCCTCATTAAGTAAAGCACAGGTGACTTGGACACAAGGAGTATGACATCATGACACTTGATCTGATAACTAAATTGGCGACTGAGTGGCTGCCTGATGCAGGGTACACAATGTGGACCTGCTGGACACAGAGAGGATTCGTGTCTCCCTGTAGGACAGAGCAAGAGCAAGATTCATCACAAAACTCAGAACACCAAGCAAATTAAACCTTATACATTGTTTATTCCTAGTGTTTTTCATTTGTATGTTAGCACAGAAAGTGAACCCACAGATAACAATAAATATTCTGCTAACAAAGAAACTAGGTCGGTTGTCTTGTTTAGTGCACCAGATTGGTGAACATCTGGTTTAGAACCTTCCAAAGAGTGACCAATCCCTCTACTCTTTAATTAGAGGAAGAAAACAACTTTAAAGGAACAAAACACTACTTAACTTCAAGGATAACTGTGAACTTTAAGTTTGTTAAAGCCTGTTTTCAGCATCAAAATATGTGCATCTCCCAAAGGCTCCCTGCTGAACCTCCACCCAGGAATGCAATGACCTTGTTTCCCCTGCTTTCTCTGCATTTCTCCTGCTCCACTGTTACAGCTTGTATCTAGGTGTCCCTGCAGAGCCTTATGCTCTTATAGGTGGGTCTTTTCAGAAGTGGTTCAAACTAGGGCATGTGATGTTGGGATTAAGGGTGCATTGTTGAGATTAAAGGTTTCCCAGATTAAAGGTTTCCCACATTGGATGTGAGTCTTACCTGCTCTAAGAGCAGGTAACCTGGATGAAATATAAAGAACAGAAAAAGGATAGCTGCCATCACTTGCTGCTGCTGCTACCTCTACTGCTCCTGTTGCTGCTTTGCTGCTAATGCCTCCTGCCCACTTCTCAGTGAGCCTCTGTCGGGCCACTCGGCCTTGCAGCTAGCTGGTGATGTGCTGCAACCTCTACAAATACATAATAGCCAAATAAATAAGAGCCAAATAAACCTTTAACTTTAGGTGTTGGGTATTTTGTCTCAGAAACAAGAAAAGTAACCAAGACCCATGTCTACATTCCAAGAGGATCACAAACCTAGTGCTGTGGTTTTCTTTTGAAATAAGCAACATGAGAAGTACCTGCTAGAAAAAAAATAGACCCACCTGGTCAGTCTTCCCAATGGTAATTGTGCTGTGGACAGGTCTACAATGCATTTTCTGTTGTTGGTTTCTTTTGTGGTGCAGAAGCTTTTAAATTTGATGTAGTCTCATTTGTCAATTCTTAGTGTTATTTCCTACGCAATTGGAGCTCTGTTCAGGAAGGCCTTGCCTGTACTGTGGTTTCAAATGTTTCCCCTGTGTTAACTTCAAGCAGTTCTAAAGTTTCTGTTTGCATTTCTAGGTCTTCAATCCATGTTGATTTGATTTTAGTACAAGGTGAAATAGATATGGGTCTGATTTCATTCTTCTGAGTGTGGTTGACCAGGGTTTCCAACACCATCTGTTAAAGGGGCTGTTTTATCTTACTATATGTTTCTGGTCCCTATGTCAAACATCAGGTGGCTAAGGATGCACAGAGTTATTTCTGTGTCCATTGGTCTACATGTCTATTTTTGTGTTGGTACTACATTCTTTTTGTTACTCTAGTTTCCTTGAAATCCAGCATTGTGGGGCCTCCTGTTTTGCTCCTTTTGTTCAGGGTTGCTTTGGTTATTCTGTTCTCTTCTTGTTCCACATAAATTTTGGGATTTTTTTTCCAGTTCTCTGGAAAATATTGTTGGCATTTTACAGGGATTGCATTAAATCTACGGATTATGCTTTGGATAGCGTGGCCATCTTTCTTCCTTATGTAACTAACTCCTAATCACCCTTCTGAATTTAACTCACAGCATGTCCTCTTGACAGTCTTACCCTGCTGCACACCTACTGATTCTTCCGTAGATATTGTGAGGTTCATTAAAAGTTTCCCAAATGCTGGGGACACAGAAGTGAACAAAAAACCAAACTGCTGTCCACCTTCGCAGAGCTTATGGTCTAGAAGACATGAATCAAGCACTAATCCAATAATTCACATATTATTATAGGTTGTCATGAAGCTGCAGACCTGGTATGATGGTAACTACCTCACTATAGAAATTACTCTATTTAACATTCTGCTTTTTCCCTGTAGCTTACTTGTTAAGAAAAAATATAAAGATAATTTCCCCTCTGTTCCCATAGAAAGACATTCAGGAGTTATGGTTGGTGGTTTAGGGGTCAGCACTCTGGAGATGGTGCTGCCAGATGGAAACGGTATGGTTCTCTGCTTTGCAAAGCCTACAGTCGCTCTTAGAATAGAAATGCAATAGGAGTTATGTATGTAATCTTCAATTTTCTAATGGCCACATTAAAATAAATAGACAAGTGCAATTAATTTTGATAACAACTTTTTTATAAAATTCAAAATACTATTTTAATGTGTAACTAATGTAAAATTATTAGTGAGGCATTTGACGTTCTTTTTAACTTTTTTTATTTTATTGGTATATTTTAACCTTCGTCACAGAGTATTTGTACCTGTACATGGCATATCTTGCTTTTCCTTTTTCTCTCATTTCCCTCCCTACCCATTAACCCCTCCACAATACAGCGTAACTTAGACTGGCCACATGCTTCTTCAAAGTCCTTGCTCATGCTGTAAAAAGATCTTCAGTTGAGATGGCTGTGTGATAACTCTGGAGTGAGACATGGTTTCCAAGGCCTTGGTATCCTAGCCAAGACCTTGTGACCTTCAGGTGGTGAGGAGGGTTGTAGCCCATTCCAGGATGCACAGTTGGTGAAGGCCAAAACACAAGAAATTCAGCATTTAGCAGAAGTAGCCAAATTGGCAGTGTGGCACAGGGAAACAAAACATGTCCTTTAGAGTTTAAAAGAGATGTTGAGAAAATAATAGCAGAATGTTAAAATAGAGATAAGGTGTAAGGACCAGTCTTCCTAAGGAATAAGCCTGTCCCTGGAGACATCAGAGAGGAGGAGGGTGCAGTCCTCTTTTCCTTCTTGGGAAGGCAATATACCCCAGACAGAGCCAAGCATATGCAAGTGCCTGGGGTTAGAAAAAAGGTCTGTGTGCCCCATAAGGTGGAAGAAGCTCAGTGAAGAAAATCAAGAGAGAAAGTTGCTTACACTCAACAGGAAGATTAGAGAGGAACTTAAAATCATATAACTTGCAGGCCATGTTAAAGTCTTGGATTTTACTCAAGGTGCAGCAGGAAGACATAAGCATTTGGAGGGTCAGCATGGTGTAACTAGTCTTATGTACAGGAGGTTCACTCACCCTCTGTGGATGGAAATGGGTATGGGAGGGAGTAGAACCTGGGAGACTAACAGCTTGGGCATGGTTAGTGGGAAAAGACCATTTTGAGATCCATTTTGAAGTTGAAATCCACAGAACTTGATGATATATTACACTGGCGTCAGGACAGCAAAGGTGCAAGCATGACCCCCAAGACTGTCACTTAAACCATGTCATACAAATGCAGAATTCAACAGGAGGAGCTGGTAGTGAGCAGATCTGAAGAGTATCTGTCTCCTGTTGTTGTGATTCTTGGTGCCTTGTGCTTACCCTATTGAATGGTTTACTTGTCCTGAGTACAGCTGTGGACAGCTTGGCTTTAGATCTTCAATAATTACCTTTCATAGTATCTTGTGTACAGCCAAAAATATTCACTAAACACAAGTTACATTGCACTTCTTTGCCTCATAAGGGAGAAATCAAAACCCTCATGTTGGTGTACATCTCCCCAGCTGTCTAGCCTTATGTCTCTCCACATCCCCTCAGCACCCCCGCCAAGCCCTTCCCTCCCTCAATATCCCAATGTGCCAGGCTCCCTCACCTATTGTGAACCTGTCTTTGCCTTTCTTCTCTTCCCACATGAGCCATCATAAGATCATTGCTCTTCAAAGAATTCCAAGCACTTCAGACAAGCACTTCCAGGCTGAAAACCCCACAGAATCCCACAGTATTCTATTTATACTTCAATCACTTTTTATGATTCAGCATGAGTATGCAGGTGACTCTCCATTCTAGGCTGTGAGTCCAGAAAAGCAGGGACTATGCCATGTCTATCTCACAAGTCTTGGTGCTGTGCATTAAAGTTCAGTG
The DNA here is from genome assembly GCA_004027595.1 of Dinomys branickii. Lineage (NCBI taxonomy): Eukaryota > Metazoa > Chordata > Mammalia > Rodentia > Dinomyidae > Dinomys > Dinomys branickii. The sequence continues at coordinate 2,128 of PVLD010017475.1, read as the reverse complement.
AATACGTGATGAAGGAATAGCTGGAATAGAGAATCATTCTTGATGAACAACAGCAACAACAAAATCAGAGAGTCCAGAAGTAAAAACAGTAACTGCAGTGTCCTGGTACCCAAATGACAAAATTCAGAAAGGAAAGCACATCAGGAAATGTCTAGTGGGCCGCCATACCATCTTCTGAACCTGCAGACCTACTTCTATGAATATACTCTGAAAATAAGCCTCCAAAACCACAAAAAGCTGTGTGCATCAGGCTCTGAGTATTTGCTGAATAACAACATTTTACCAAAGAAAGACAACAGTGTGCTCACCTACTAAAGCATGAGCCTACTGATGGGGAGAGTGGCCTCTTGCAACAGACCAGAAAGTTTCCAGGGTCCACTTTTAAGGGAAGAAAAATATAGGTCAATGTTTATTACATGGTATCTTTCATGTAAAATGAAAAAGGAATTCACACATGAATGGCTCTTTAAAATTTATAGAGAATAAAAATCAATAAAAAGCATTAGAAACAATATACAATCTCACTAAACAAGATCCTAGGAATTTAACAATGGTTGTTATATTGCATATTTTTGTCTTCAAATTAGTTGTTCAGATTACCAGATATAAGCATGCAAATTTGGTTAAAAATTAAAAAGAAAAAAAATTAAGCATTAACTTACTGTGAAAGGCAAATCAGTTGCTCAAAGTGAAGGAAATACTGGGATGAGGGAAAGGAGAAAAGAAAAAATAAGGAAGGAAAAAATATATATGTATATATATTAAGGTTTTTAAAACAAAAATTAAATTTATATTTATTAAATAAAAAACAGAAATAATGAACCAGAAACATGAAAATAGTTTTGAAAATAATTTGTAATGCCTTTTATGCTTTTGACCTTTAAGTCACATGAATGAATTACATGTATTCACAAATAAAATTAAATCAAAAGGAAAACAGTAAATTATAGTACTGAATAGAAGCAGAAACAAATGAAGATCACTGTGTATGTCAGTATATGTACATAGGAGTGTGTGTATACATTTAGCAACAAAAATAGACCCTAAAATCAATTGCTTTTGCAATTCTTGAACCAGAACTCTGCTATAGCTTGAATGCTGGTTGTATCCATTTCGGCACCTAACACAGAAACAAAATAGATATACTACCTCTCCCTAAGAATCCACAAATAGAGAAGAAGCTGCAAATCTATGCAAACATTCAATAGTTCCCAACAAAGGGACCACTCTAAGAAATTATAATAAAGAATTTCCACACAAAAGAAAGTTAAAGAAAAAATATGTTAATCATTTCAATTTGTAAGTTTCAGTGAAATCAGAATAAATGCTTTCCCCAAAAGAACACATGTTAATAATTTGTGTTTGTAATTTTCAGTAAGACCCAAGTGAAATTTGTATCTATGAGAAGTTAATAATACTTACCAAGGAACAATTGCCCACAGGTTATGACATAATTACATTGAAAATCTAAAACAAAAGAAAGGGGCCAGGGATATAGCTCAGTGGCACAAATGCCTGCCTGGCATGCACAAGGTCCTGAGTTCAATTCCTGGTACCAAAAAAAATAATCTTGGGGGCTGGGGGTATAGCTCAGTGGCATAAGCGCTTGCCTGGCAAGCGCAAGGTCCTGAGTTCGATCCCTGGTACCGGAAAAAAAAAAAATTTGCAAAAAAAAAAATCTCATGGACACTTGGATGGTAAAATATTTTTTATTATTTTTTAAATTGACATTTGTTGGGAGTCGCCGGAGAGCTGCGCCGGGTCGGGGGGCGGGAGGGATCGAGCTGTCTGTATTCTCGGGGCGCTGGGACCCAGCAAATCTTTCTCTCCGCTCCCGGCGGCGTTTGGGGCCCTCCGCGCGGCCCGCCCGACACACGCGAAACGTGGGATTGCCGGGCGTCTCCGCCGCTAACAAGCCGATCTCTGGAGGGATCCGGGGAAGATGGCGACCGGGTGAGCAGCAAGGGAGCGAACCTCCTTAATAAACACCACCAGCTCGAGACAGACTTGGTGAGCGTGAATGCCGGAACCTCGGCTGGGAAGTTTAAACTGGGCGTATTTCTCTGAGATGCCGGGGGAGATGTGGTAGGGCGGACCAGGCTGCCGGGGAGAGACGTGGGAAAGTCCC
>PVLD010017474.1:0-41784 GCA_004027595.1 Dinomys branickii | reverse complement strand
GGGTGGAGGGTTAATACTCTCTTGTTTACCTCTCGTAGGTCCTGCACCGGTCGATAGTCCCGCGTTCCTGGTTTTTGAACCGGCAGCAAAGGCGTGTTCCAGGGAGAGATGCATGGTCTAAGAATCCCCTGGGCCTTAAATCTGGAGATATGTGAGGCAATTCCCCTTCGTGCAGCCAGGCTAATTGGGTATTGTCTCAACCTTATAGGAGTTGCAGTGGGTTTTAGTTCTATGACTATGGGCGCTTGATTGACGGCCAACCCAGGGGGATTGCTTTTAGCCCATACCGAGGGGATCTCCTGGAGCCATTGAACCAGGAGGTTATCATCTGAGGTCCTATCGAAACATCTCTCCTCAGGCTCTTCGCAATCTTGGCAGTAGAGGAGATGTCCCTCGCCCGTAGGATAAGATGCCAGTACTCTGATTGGTGGATCTGAGTCAGGCCCCATAGTCACTTGGGGGGCATCAGAAATGAAACTGAGCTGAACCTTAAGTTTATGCCTAAGTCTCTTCCCAACAGAGGGTCCGGACAACCTGGATCCCATAAGAAAGTATGCTGGATATCAGGGTGTCTGGGTCTGGATAATCTGGCCTGGTATTGTTTAACAACTTGGGTGTTTCCTGTAGCCCCGATAACCTTTAGAGTTTCCCCAGTGGAATTTCCAAGGGGTTTGGTTAAAACCGAGTGGGCCGCTCCAGAGTCCACGAGGAAATCTACGGGTTGGCCCCCCACAGTTAAAGTTAGCCAGGGCTCCAGGGGGCCTGTGAAGCCCTGACCCCCTCACGGTTGATTGAGAAGGGTCTTTGCATCTTCTCGGAGTTTTCCTGCAGCTTGGGACAATTTCTACGCCAATGGCCGGTCTCTTTACAGTATGCACATTGATCCTTGCCTAAGGGAGGCCTGTTTGCATTTGGCAATTTTCCTGCAGCAGTAGTTGTCCTCTTAGCTCCCATGTTGTTTACTAAGACCTTGAGGACCTTAGTGAGTTTTTGATCTTTGGGATCTTCTCTGCTGTCGAAAACCTTTTGGGCTATCTCCACCAATTGGCTAAGGGGGGGGCTCCTTCGAACCCCTCATTTTTGTAGCTTGCGTTTTACATCAGGGGCCGACTGGGACACAAAACCGATGTTAATTGCTCTCACATTTTCTGGGGCCCCCGGGTCGATGGGGGTGTATATACGATAAGCCTCCAGCACTCTTTCTAAGAAAGCTGTGGGAGACTCAGATGCCAATTGTCTTACCTCAGTAACCTTTGATAGATTTGTGGGTCTCCAGGCGGCAGCCTTAAGGGCTCCCAGAAACAGCTGGTGAAAACGGTCGAGAGCCTCCTTACCTGAATCTGAGTTAGGGTCCCAGTCTGGTTGGGTAAGGGGGAAAACAGCATCCTGTCGTCTCGCATCTGCAGTGGGATTTCCGTCCGGATCAAGGACGGTTCGCCGGGCTAAACTGCGGATGCGTTCACGTTCCTCCGAGGTGAAAAGAGTCCGGAGCAACTGTTGGCAATCGTCCCAAGTGGGACGATGGGTGAAAAAGATAGATTCTAACAGGTTAATGAGGCCCTGAGGGTCCTTAGTAAAAGGGGGATTCTGGTGTTTCCAGTTATATAAATCCGACGTAGTAAAGGGGACATAGACAAAAGCTGGTCGTTCTCCCTCCATGCATGACGCCTCACGCAAAGGGAGGAGGGGTGCCACTCTCATGTCTCCACCTTGACTGGTGGAGTCTGGGGAACCCGGGTTCACCTGAGACTTGGAGGAGGGGGATTCTGACGAGGAGCGTCGGGAGAGGGCATACGAGGGAGTGGCTGGTATGGGGGAGGCGGCGTGGGGGAATCTAGAGGTTCCTCTGGAGCCGAAGGGGGCAGAACATTACCAGAAGGAGGAGTGGCCTCTTTTTTCGGCTTGCTGTCCTTGAGAGGAGCTAGCAGAGGAAGTTGGCGAGGTTCCTGTTTTAGGACCTGGGGACACTTTTTAATCCATGGCGGGGGGGTCCTGGATGAGATCAACCCAAACCTGAATGTAGACAAACTGGTCTGGGGGGGAGGGCGGACCAAAAACTGCATGGTGGACCTCCTGTGCCAGAGACAAACAAAAAGATCCCTCCGAGGGCCATGACCCAGAAGTTATGGCAGGCCACTCGAGCTCACAGAAGGTGCGGAGTCTTCTGGGGAACACCGGTTCCCCAAAGCTTCGTGACCTCCTGCGTAATTCCGAGAAATGGTTAAGAACCAGAGACAAAGGACTTAGAGACGCGGACGCTGACTGACCCATTCTCTAAAAGACAAAGACAACAAATATTGACAAAGTTAACAATTAACAATTAACAAATTCAGACAGTAGATGGCACCTTGATGTTGTTTTTCGAGACCTAGAAAATGGCTGTGGAGGCAAAAAAAAAAAAAAACGGGGCGAGCGGGAAAAGCGAGGAGGGAGAAGAAATTCAGTCACAAAAAGGGAACAACCAAAAGGCAAGACCAAACATTCCCTTAAAAAGGGAACAATCAAAAGGCAATGCCAAACATTCCCTTAAACAGAAACTAAACGGAGGGCGCCCCGCTCCACGGCGGCGAGACCTACAAGGTCAGCCACCCCAAACATGCTATTAGAAAGCACCAAATCGGCCAATCGAAAGAAAATGAAAAAGTGGGGTGCAAACTTACCGGGGAAGTGGAGAGAGGCCAGTAGGGATCCCGGACGAGCCCCCCAAAATGTGGGACCCTCCCCCAAAAAAGTAACCCGGAACAAAATCGAGATCTCTCAAAAAAGCGCTTTATTTAAACTGGTACCCAGCGGCGTCTCCGTTGCAACACAGGCAAGGAGAGCGCTGGGTGGGCGGATGGTCGGGTTTTTATGCTTAGCGAGGGCTTAGGAAAGGGGAAGGGTAGGGTGCTTGGAGACGCATACAGAACAGAAAATGGCGCAGCAAGTTTAGACATGCAGCTTAAGCAAACTTTTAGCCCGGGGAGGGGGCAGGTTACAGCAAGTTACAACATGTTTGTCTTATAGCAACGGGAGCAAGCAACAACATTTGTTTGCCTTGTAGCAACGGGAGCAAATGACAACATTAACGGGAGCAGGCTACAACTGTCACCATGGAAAAAGAATTTTCAGGATGCATTAGTAAAAGAGGCAAGAAAAGGATTTAGTAGAGGTAGATACAGGGTACATTCAAGAGTGGAGCGGGAGTGCTCAAAGAAATGAGGCACAGCACCGTTGAGAACTGATTTTTAGTGTTTGAGGAGACTAGTGTTTTAATGTTGTCCAAGACTAAGACTAGGGACTATCAAATTCCACAGATTTTCACAATCTCTAGTTTTAGTCTTGCTTTTATTCTTACGGTTAGTGGATAGGAGAGGATGGCCCAACCCAAGTGGGATAATGGTCTATTCCTGTGGGAAACCCAAAAACCTGGTCCTTTCATGGGTGAAAGAGGACTGTTTGCAAGTAAAAAGGAATGAGCAGACCCATTTGCCCCTGAGAGAAAGTTGCCCACATTTGCTGTTTTGGGAGAAGGAAAAATGTAAATAAATGGCTTGTGTTCTGAAGCGGTAGTTTTTCTTTACTTTTTTTTTTTTTTGAACTTGATTGGTTTCTCCCCTCACTGTAGTTCCTGCCTAGTCACTATGGCAACCAGCCAATATGGTGCTGGTGGTCATGTGTTGTGGTCAGCCAGTATGGTGCCAAACCAAAATGGCCCTGGCCAGTAGAGGTCAAAGTCAATATGGTGCTGACCTCAGGAGGTCAAAGTCAGTATGGCTCTGACCTTTAAAGGTCATATGCTAAGCACCAACCACACTTCTTCCTCTAAGTCAAATTACTGCTTCCTACTTCCCTTCTGTAATATCCTGTTTCCCTTTCCCACACCCCCACCCAACCCTGCTCCACCATGTCAGGTGGTTGGCCTCCTAATTCCTGCCCCCCGCCTGGGCCTATCTAGCCCTGCATCTCACAACAGGCCATCGGAAGTTCCACGTTTCCTTTCTCTTCCCTACCGTGGTCTTCTCCGTGCCCACAATAAAGGCATTTTATATTCTGCTTTACTTCTCTCTCTGTGCTAGAAAAACCTATCAGAACTCATGACCTCACACTTGCCAGGCAGGCGCTGCGCCACTGAGATAGCCCAGTAGTTTTTCTTTAAAGTACAATTTTTATTTTTGTTTTTTTTTTCCTTTTTGAGACAGGGTTTTACTATGCAGTTTAGGCTGTCCTTGAACTCACCTTGTGTCTTGGTTACTTTTGTTGCTGAGACAAAATACCCAACGCCAAAAATGAAGGAAGGAAAGGTTTATTTAGCTTACAGTTTGTGGAGGTTTCAGTCCATCATTGTTGGCTGGTTCCATTGGGGCAGAGTGGCACATAGCAAAGGGCAAACTGTTCAGGGCAGCAGAGCACAGCAAAAACCACAAGCAAAAGGGAGGAATGGCAGGCAAGCAGCCTCCTTTTCTCTCCTACATTGTAAACAGCCTACCCCCACCCAGGGGGCATGTACCTCTCACATAACGTCCATGTCCTCCTCTTCTACAGGCTCAGGATGTTTATAAAGTAAGCACCCTGGCTTCCTCCTGAATCACACAGTTAACCTTAAAGCTTCCCAAATTAACATAAACAACATCCCACAAGGGTAAGGGCATATCCTGTTTACCCCAAGATTTACAACTGCTGAGTTACTCAGCTAAACCTCCAGACTCCCCAAGTTGACACAATGTATCAACCATAACACCTTGTATCTTAGACTGGCCTCAAACTCACAGTGATCCTCCTGCCTCAGCCTCCAGAGTGCTGGGATTACAGGTGTGTACCACCATACCCTGCTAAAGTAGAATTTTAAAAACCATTTCCTTGTCTCCTATCTACCTCGCTTTATTTTTTTCACACTGCCCCAGTCTCAGCCTGTCTCCTATGATGTCCCTGACTGGGCCCAGGGCCCAGACTGTCCCTGACAGACCTTCTTGCTTGTGGCCTTGCTTTTCTCTGTGAAGATGACCCTTCTGCCAGGATGGCTAGGCTGTCTGGTGAGTGTGAGCCCTGGTGGATAGGCCTGGGTGACCTAGCTGTTGGAACCTGGCTCAGGGCGTTTGTCAGGTCCTCACTGGGGGGACACACTTTAGGTTCTAAAGGACCAGCTGACCAGCTCTCAGGGAACCGCCCCCCCACCCAGAGTCCCCTGTGCTCACTCTGCTCAGCCCACACACAGCACTAGACTTGGGTGATGATCCAGCCAGGGTCAGTATAAAACTCTAAAGTGAGAGCAAGAAAGACCAAGAAACATTCTTGTAACAACTGCTTGGATTCTTTAGGAAGTATAAAACAAAAAAATGTTAACGCAAACTAAACGCATCCTGTTATTTTCCAGTTTTGCACTTTCCTCTGGCCCCTTAGGCTGGTGAGCGGTGATAACTGCTAGTGTCACCTGTGTTTCTGGTCTGCAAACCATCTGTGCCCTGGGGCCCGTCAGTGCCTCCGGAGAGGTTGACCCAGCGCTGGCCTGTGCAATACCACCCCCAGGGACTTATGTTGGACCAGATGCCCCGTTCATCAGTGTTCAGCTTATGAATCTATGTAAAGGGAGAGTTCTTGTCCAAGAAAAGATGGTTGTCGATATGGAAAAGAAAACCATGCTAGGAAGCAGACGAGGAGGACAGTGAAAACGCTTTACTGTACGGCACACCATCGCTTCTGACAGTGGGAGCTGCCTTCCAGTTACTTCTCCTCTTTGCCCTTGCCCTTGTCCTTATCCCCCTCCTCTGCTTTGCCGGCCTCTGGGGCAGCAGGAGGTGCTGCTGCTTGTGGTTCTGGTGCCTTTGCTGGAGGGACCATTACATTCCTTCTGAGCTTCTTGCCTTTGAAGTGTTTTCTTTGAAGACAAACATCAATTAAACAAAGAAATGCAGCCACACTCATGAGGATCTGAAAACCAAAAAGATCTCCATGACTTTTGCTTCTCCTTCCAAAGACAGCACATTTCCCGCCTAGTTTCTAATTCATCCCTGAGGCTGCTTCACATCTCCCCTCAACCCAGGAAACCACCGGACTCGGAGCATCCGAGTGTGCTCCTCTCCAGACTGGGCTTTCTTCACCCCTACTGCCCTGCCCCGTATCTCTTTCCTTCTCTCTTTACACTTAGCGTGAAGAAGGAAGCCAGCCAACTGAGGCTGGCTCCTAGGACATCATCTTTATTTAAGTGGCTTCTCCATTGGAAACATTTGCCAACTTTCTTTTTAAACTTTACTTTGAGCAGGGCATGGTGACGCATGCCTGTAATCCCAGCACTTAGGAGGCTGAAGCAGGATGATCACTGAGTTCTGGGACAGCCTGGGCTACAAAGTGAGTTCAAGGCCAACCTGAACTGCAGAGTGAAACCCTGACTCAAAAAGACAAAAGTAAATAATTTTTTTTCAAAAAACTTTACTTTGGACCTAAGATATTTCTACAAATGAGCCAAAAGAGGTGAATTCAGAGCAAATCCACAGACTGAAGACCAGACTCACCACGGCAAGTAAGTAGTTTAATGGCATGCTTGGTCGCTTTATTGCAGCAAAATATGCACCTCCTCCGAGGAACACACAAGCAGCCAAGTCATTGAGAAGATCCTGAAAATGGTGGAGATGAATGAGTTGTGGAAAGTCAAGCCCCCATCAACATGCCATGCAGCGTAGCCTCCTCCAAAGGTACAGCTTCCAAACTTCTGCCTAATGTTTAATATGTGTGACTCTGGATGGGGGTGGGTACAATGTCCTTCCACAGAGGACATGAGTACCCCAGATTTCCCTGTGGAATAGGTTCTTGATTCATCTTCACAGAAAAGCATCTCAGGATGTGTCAGTGTGAGGCATAGACAGTTTTATTACATAGAGTTAGAAAGTAAACGAAAGTAGGGAAGGAGGAGCCAAAGGGAGCACAGCTCTGGTGAGGGTTACAGTTGCTCCTTAACAAAGGGACAGGACCAGCTTTTAAGGAGTTGTGGTTTGCTAGGGTCTTGGTGATCATTATCTCAGTTCTGGTTTTACAAGATTACAAGATTGCTGGGAAGAAGTTCATATTATTATAGGTAGCTAAGTTAATTAGAAATATTATAGGCAGTCAGGGCTGAGTCCTTGAAAAGTCAGTGCAGAAGACAACTGTGGCAGGAGGCTCATTTAATGAAGGCCAGGCTTCAAGAAACAGGAACTACTCATCCATGTACTTGGGGCGGAGAAGCAAATCATCCTGGAGTGGAGGGCCAAACCTCCTTAGCCCACCACTTCCAGGAAAGTCCTTGTCCCTCCCGTGTGCTTACCATGTGACTTGCTTCCCCATTTGAGCCCCACTTAATCAATATTACCTAAATAGTTATACTTGTAATCTTATTGGTTGAGCATAGTTTTATCCCACCTCACACCCATCTCGTGATTTTTTTCAATTGGGTCAATATTACCTAAGCAACTATTTATAATCTTATTATAGTTCTGTCTCACCTTAAACCTCCTTCACCTCGTGGCTTTGCTCAATAAACCCCCCTTGAGAAGCGGGATTGGTGGGCAACCCACTTTCCAGGTCTCCTGTCCCTCTCAGACAGAAGCTTTCTTTCTCTCAATAAATTCTTCCTACTCTTAGACTCTGTTGTTCCAAGAATTCATTCCTTGATTTTAGAGAACACTTACTCGGTGTTTCAAACATCTCTAGCAGGTTGGGAGTTTTTTCCTCCAACCTTTTATAGTTATATTTCCCTTTTATATTTGGGACCCTAGTTTTAGATGTTGTACTGGTTAGCACTGTAGTTGCTGGGGCAAAATGCCTGACACCTGATACTTAAAGGGGAGATTTATTTTAGCTCACGGCTTTGGAGGTCTCAGTCCATGGTAGGCTGGCTCCAAGGCAGGGGCATCATAGCAGAAGTGTGTGGCAGAGGAAAGCCGCTTAGTTCTTGGTACCCAGGAAGCAGAGAGCAGGGGCAAAAGTTTAGAAGAAGAAGCCAAGAAACAGGTATAGACCCCTAGGTGCCCCCACGACCTATATCCTCCATTTATGCACTACCTCCTAATAAACAGTGGGCTAACCCATTAATGAGGTTGGTGTCCTCGTAATTCACCTCTCAAGAAGTCCCTTAATGCAGTCAAGTTTACAATGAAAACTAACTGGCATAGGTGCATACAAGTTCAGAACTGCTATATGCTGTAATCATCTCTCTCTTTTTTCTTTTTTAGACAGGATCTCCCTATGCAGTTCAGGCTGGCCTTGAGCTCACTTTGCAGCCCAGGCTGGTCTCGAACTTGCAACAACAATCCTCCTGCATCAGCCTCCCGAGTGCTGGGATTACAGGTGTGCGCCACCACACCCAGCCTCTATTTTTTAACTTTTTAAATTTTATTAGTACATGTTTATAGTACACGCAGTGGACAGTCATCTTGGGGAGTGGGTACATGGACATACGAGAACGTGTTTCTTTTCTTTAGATTCCCATCTCTCCCTCCCTTCTCCTCTAATCTCCTTGTCCTGAATTTCATTTTTGTTGATATTATTAATTGTAGCTCATGTTATGGCATATAATATTTATATTCATTGAGGTTATTAGGCTTTTATACATGGAATATCTCTATTCTACTCATTTCCCCTTGTCCTCCTCTTTACTCCTCGCCCTGGTTCCCTTGGAAACCCCTTCCCTGTTGCAAGAGATCCATCCCCTGTCCCCTCTTATCTGTCCTTTATTTTCTTTGTTTGTCCTTTGGCTAACAAAATGAGAGATGTCATATGGTATTTAAGCGTCTGTGTCTGGTTTATTTCATTCAATATTATGTTTTCCAGGTGCATCCTTTTTCCTACAAATGTCTCAAAGGTGTCATTCTTTTTTTTTCTTGTTTTAGTATTTTTTCTTTTATTTTTTTTTTACTTTTCCCTTCTTTCCTTGCCTCCTACCGCCTCTCTTGTTCTCCTCCCCATTGGAACATTTTCTTCCTATTTTACAACACCTATTACACAATACCTATTAAATATATCATTCTTTATAGCCAAGTAGTACTCCATTATATATAGATACCACATTTCCTTTATCCAGTCGTCTGTTGATGGTGTACAGGCTGCTTCCAGGATTTAGCTATTACAAATTGTGTTTATAAACTTGGTGTGAATGTATCACTGTAGCAGAATGTCTTAAGCTCTTTGGGGAAGATACCTAGAAGAAGGATAGCTGGGGCATATGGAATTTCTAATTTCAGCTTTTTGAGAAATTCCCATTCTGATTTCCATAATAGTTGTTCTAGTTTACATTCCCACCTACGGTGGAGGCGGGTTTCTTTTTCACCACAGCCTGCCAGCGCTTGCTATCATTTGCCATTCTTTCCGAAGTAAGATGGAATCCTAGCATTCTTTTAATTTGCATTTCTCCAGTGGCCAGAAATGTTGAACAATTTTTCATGTATTTGTTGACCATTTGTACTTCTTCCTCTGTGAAGTATCTGTTCATTGCTTTTGCCCATTACTTTAGCTTTAGGTGATTTAATTTTTTGAGTACTTCATATATTCCAGCTATTAGTTCTCTCTCTGAGGAGTAGCTGTCAAAAATTTTTTCCCATTATGTAGGTTATCTCTTCACCCTACTAATTGATTGCTTGCTCTACAGAAGCTTTTTAGTCAGATATAATCTCATTTATTGATTCTTACTATTATTTCTTATCAGTTGAGGTTCTGTTTAGAAAATCCTTTTCTACATCTGTGTTGTCAAGTGTTTTACCTATTTTATCTTCCAGTTGGTTTAATGTTTCTGATCTATGAACCATTTTGATTTTAATCTCCTTTATATCCTTTTGGAGGGGTGGTACTAGGAATTGAACTCAGAGCATTCCTTACTAAGTTACATCTCCAGCCCTTTCTATTTTATTTAATTTTTTATTTTTTATTTTGAGACAGGCTTTTGCCAAGTCATTAAATTGTTCAGGCTGGGCTTAAACTTTTGATCCTCCTGCCTCCAAGTGCTTGGGTTATAGATGTGGGCCAGCATGGCCAGCTATATTTTTAAATACATAAAATTGGTTTAGTCTCCTATTAAAACCCTGCCAGCTTTCTTTTAGTTAGTATTGTCTTCTTTTTTTCCACCCCTTATAGCCTTTATGTGTCCTCAAATTATTCTTATGGTTTTCTTTAGTTTATCAGCATTTTAAAAATAGCTGATTTATAGACTTTTTTTCGAGTAAGTCTGTATCTGAACTTCCATAGGACCAATTTCTACTAATTTGTTATCTTTTTCCTGAATGTCTTGTAATTCTGTTTGAAGACCAAACTTTTTCATATTATAATGTAGCTAATTTGGAAACTGGATTCTTTCTCCTTCCCAGAATGTGTTGTTGTTGAGGGTTGAACACAAGTGTACTTTTCATGACTTTTCTAAAATTTTTGGAAAGACTTCTCATGTGACTACTAAAATCTCTGTTTCATTGGCTTGATGATCAGCTATTGATTTGACAAAGATTTCCTTAAGTGCCAGAATGCAAATGAATTTTAGAAAACAACTCTGGATGGCCCTGTGTTGCAGTACTCTTTGAACACCTAGTCAGGCTGTTTTTAACTGTGTCTTAATTTTTACTTTCTGCTTGACAGAAGCCTAATGGTTATCCAGAAATGAAAGCTCAGGATCTCCTCAGGTCTTTTCTGAGTGTGTGTGACCTAGATTCCCTGGTATATAGGAAAAATATTTCAAGGCCTCTGTTTCTCTATTTATCTCCTTCCCCGGCCACTTCCTTTCTGGATTTTCTTGCCTACTGTATTTCCTTTTGCTCCAGGTGGCTGAGATTGTGTGTTTGCCTTCAAATACTTTCCATAAATGCTACCAGGTAGACTTTATCCCTGAGAAAGTTCTGAGGTAGGTGGGACAAAGGCAAATTCCTAGACAAATCTGTGGTAGCCACCAGACTGGTCAAAGCACATACAGAGCCACAATTCTCTGAGATATTGTGTTCTTCTCTCTGCCACCACCAAGCTTCTTCATGAGTATGTGGTGCTGTCTTCATCCCTGGTGCCAGACTGGACGTGAGAGGTGGGAGGTGGACCTTGGCATGCACAATACCCTCTTAGGGACATTCAGTAGCTTCTTTTTATCCCATGTAGCATTCCCCCACGGAAAGACTTTTTTTTTTTTTAACAAAACCAAAAACCAAAACCAAAACACACAGATTTCAGAGTTCTGCAGAAGTTGTTCTGACATTTTTTGCCCGTATGATTATTGCTATGTGGAGAGACTTAATTTTTGAGTTTCCTACTCTGTCACATTCAGTGATATCATTTTCATTAAATCTAGAAAGTTCTTGATCATTATCACTTTAAATATTTCCTCTTTATTCTCTTAATGACTTTTTTTTTTCAGTGCTGGGGATTGAATTTAGTGCCTTTATATTGAGCTACATTCTTAGCTTTAAAAAAAACACAAAACATTCTTTTTGATAGGGTCTTGTTAAACTGCCCAGGCTGGGCTCAAACTTGCAATCCTGCTGCTAAGATCTGGACAACTCTTGAGCATTCTTATTTCATATTCTATGTTTCAGTCTCTCTCACAACTTCTCTTTTAGTACTACTTTCTGGCAATTTTTCTACGCTTTTCAGTTCACTAAGTCTCTCTTCAACTATGTCTGATCTACTTTTGAACTCATCTATTAACATTTATATTTCAATAACTGTATTTTCTATTATAAGGTATTTTTAAAAATGTCTATTCTGTCCTCAAAGGGTGTTATTCTTAGAGTTTGTATTTATGTCTATAATAATTTTAAAAATACTTATTGTTGTTTTCTCATCTTTTCAGCTCTCCTATTATCTGATTCTTAGGGTTCTAATCCTTCCATTTGTTATGTTTGTTGATTTTTGATACCTAGTCTTGGTTTTCTTTTTTTATAATTCAAGTGTATCACTGTGAATTGAATCCATTTTTGACAACTCTCCCTCCCGGTGAGAATCTCTCTGTTTTGGCTGTGGTTTTGCATATATCTCTTTTATGGATCCCAGGAAATCAACAAAATATCCTCAGATATCGATTTTATGCTCATTCCCAGCAATGATGGTTCCTAAGCTGCAGGGACCAAAAATTCAAATTCCAATTCTACACAAAGGGCAGGTAGGTGTAGGGTTTCTGTTTCCCAAAGAAGACCCACCCCCCCAGCAGAGCTCTGGCAGAGATGAGCGCGCTTTCCTGTCTTCTGTTTCGGTGCAAAGTGTGTGCCTTCTCTGTCCCTCTTTTTTGTAAGAGTGTTGTCTTCCCAGGGTGTTAGATTTATGCAGGGTTTTCTGTTCTAAAGCCCCACTTGGCTTGGAATCCAAGCTTCATCTCTTGACTTAAGAGTGTGTGAAAGCCCGCCCTCCAGATCCCTGAGACAATCTCTCAAAGGCCATTCACACCCACGCCTCACAACGTGTACAGTCACAGCCCGTTCCCTGTTTCTGCATCTGTGCTTTTCCCTTTCTTATTTTGCCCCTCAGCCATCCAGTTAAGCAATTAAAACAATATTGGTTACACTTCTCTTAGTAGGTACAGTACATACAGTACAGTACAGTACAGTAGGAGGCTTCTAGTTCCATGGTTTTTCATCTGGCTGAACTAAAAGTATCTTCTCAGACTCCTTGCCTGGGAAATTGGTTCCTGCCTGTCCTTGTACCTTGTCCTCTGTTTCTCTGTTTTCTAAGAGTCCCGAGTCCTCATCCAGCCCCGCTTCTCATTTTTTTCTGTTCTAAAGTTCCTCTCTTATCCTACAAGGAAAGCTTCTGTTTTGTTTTGTTTTTTGAGACAGGGTCTCACTATGCAATTTAGGATGGCCTTCAACTCACTGTGTAGCACAGGCTGGCTTCACAACAATTCTGTCTCTGCCTCTGCCTCTGCCTCTGGAGTGCTGGGATTACAGGTGTGTGCCACTATGCCAGGCTACAAGGATAGCTTTTAACAATGAGGCAGGACAGGTGGAATTAAAAGTGTACCTTTTTTCTGGTGCTAACTAGCTGAATGACCTGGGGGCAAATTACTTGGTTATTCTTTTTGCGGTCTGTTTTTTTTTGGCGGTACTGGGGATCGAACTCAGGACCCTGCACTTGCTAGGCAAGCGCTTATTCCACTGAGCTATATCCCCAGCCCTACTTGGTTATTCTGAGTTCATTTTCTCAAGTGTAAAGTGAGTGGAATTGGAAGTAGAGGGCTCTGAAGGCAGGCTGTGAATATGCAGTGAACCAGGGGATCTGGGACTTGAGGTTTTATCAGTTGGCTGGGAGGTAAGTTGGATGTGCTCTGTGATTACACAAGTGATGGACCAGGATTAGAATATGTCAATCCTAAAATACAATGTCAAAAACTTTACATTTAATCAGTCTCACAAGGGACTACTACTGTCCTCTTGCTCAGATGAGGAAACAGAGGCTGACTGGCTGGGTAACTTGTGTAGTTCTGTTTCATTTAGTGTAGGACTGCTTCAGGCTGAGTATGCTTCTGAACTATACATCCTTTATAGGATATTTATTGGAGGCCTAAGGCTGCTTGAGAGATGAGTTTTAAAAAATTCTCATTTGTCTTACTAATTTAAGAGACTAATTTTCTTCTTTAAATTCTGGAATGATCTCCCCAACATGTGCTGGCAGAGATTAGGAGGAACAGCCGGTTGTTACAGCCTTCTCCTCCCTCCAAGGACAGCAAAGTCTTGGACCCTCTTACACAATAAGGGACTAGCCCACCAGGGAAAGCCTCCCTCCCCAACTCCTACACACAGCTACTTTTTTGGGAGCGTTTTTCCTCATAGGTCCCCCTCCACTTCCCAACTGCTGTGCTTGGCATCTGATCCCTGAGTGCAAAGTATGGGAGGTGAGACTGTTTCTCTACCCATCTGCTCTCCCGGTGTCAAGCCATGTGAACAGTACACCAGGGTTATTCCCCAGGACCCTCACTTACAGTAACAGGCCACAGGATGAAGGGCAAGTATCTTTGGATGGCAAAGCTGTACAGGATAAATAAGAAGCAGAAGATGGAAATCTCCATGATGAGGATGAGCGCCATGAAGGGGTGCACCTTGGGGACTGAGTCGAACAGGACCATTGCTGTAAACAGGCAGATCTGCATGCAAACATACTCTTCAGGCTCTCTGTGGACCTTGGGAATCCCTCGGGGACATCTTCTGCCCAGCCTGACTCTCTCTCTCCCCAAGGAATACCAGCCCAGCTCACCAAAGTCAGGAGCTTGACCACGCCGTGCCCCAGGACCCAGAACTCTTTATTGCTGTCTTTGAGTTCCCACCGGTAGCGGCGGCACCCCTTCCTGGTGCCCACTTCGTCCTTGGGCTGTACATCAGCCATTGGTGGCCTGAGTCCTCAGCTTCTCACGGCCTGCAGTCTCTGCACAGGTCTGGCATACGAGTGAGCCTGATGTCTACTGACCTGTTCAGAGACTGAGTTCAACTAACCGCCGGAGTGGCCAGTGCCAGCGCCTGCGTGCTCTCTGCGCATGCGCAGGTCTCCGCTTAGCCCCGCGTGGGTCGTCTCTGCCTGTCCCGGAGATCTGTTCACTGTCCACTCGGAGCTTTCAGCCTCGGTGTGGTGCACAGCTCCCCGACTGGTCCTAGCTCTGGCTTGCAAGTTAGCCCTAGGCCTGTGCTGGCTGCTCCCAGGTTGGGTTGGATTGGCAGGTCCGTGCGCTTGGAAGGGCAATGCGAGCTCACACAAGGGAACACAAGTGAGAGGAAATGTACCCCACTCGACAGCCCCGATTTTATGGCCACACTTATTCCAGAGTGAGTGACAGTGTGCGAGCTCAGGTGTGGCGCTGGGCAGCTGGCACACGGACTCGGGCGTCCAGGGTGGCTTCAGGGCCTCGATGCTTAGTTTCCATTCGCAGACTGCTTTCTTGTGAGTCCTCATCTTCTTAGTGATCACCAGCGCATCGATGAAAGACAGCACTGCAGCTGAGAGACCCGAGGCTACACGCTCAGCGGCCCAGCAGCCATCTCGCTTTCTTGTCCCCACCCCTGGCCCGGCAGGGGCTATGGAGGAAGCCCATGGTCCACGGACAGGTCTGGAGTAACCATCGACTGCCATCCACTGCCCTCTTGTCCCGTTTCGCTGCCTTGGCAGGGCCTTCAAGCATCAAGAAAGGACCTCCGGAAGTACAGCCCCTTTAGGCTCCCAGGTTCGGTGGGGTCCTGAGAAGGCTTCTTGGGGGGACCTCAGACTGGGTTTTCAAGGGCAGGAAAGCCTGTCTGAGGGGACCCATCATGGAGGAGGAGAAGCCCAGTTACTGGACTGGAGCTCTGAGGAATCCTATGAGCCCAAGGTCTCGGAGTGGTTGCCAGGGCCAGAATTGTGGTTGTGGGTGGTGGTGCTGGGTCTGTCACTATCAAAAGAAGAGAGGAGGGCTGATGTGGTGGTTAGCTGCAGCATGAGCAAGGGCCTGGGTTCCATTCGCAGCATGGAAAACAAACTCCAAAACAAACACAACCAAAAAGGAAGAAGAGGGGACAGATTTTAGATTTAGAGAACTCACCTGCAGTGGCCAGATGGTGGGTGGAAAGGGAGCCAGCTGGAGGTGGGAAAGCCCGTGGGGGCCTGAGGGTTTGGGGTCCAGCAAGAACTCATGGAGACCTGGGGGCAGAGAGTCTGGCAGTACAATGCTTGGCTGCCAGGTGAGCAGATGGGACCTTATATTTCAGGCTTGCATGTTTTTCTCTGTGACCACTTAATTGCTGGCTGCTTAATGAACCTTTCCCAAGTAAGATCTTGCTCCAGCTAGAATGAGTGCACCCCACAGAGGGAAAGGGCTCTGTCCCCAGCCTAGAGCCAAAACTTGGCACAATCCAGTGAGAGTGACAAATATTTACTCATTATGGAATGAATTCAAAGAATTTAAACTATTTTTCTCAATTAATTTTTGTCCCATTGTGTAACTTCTTGAACCAAGGTCTGATCCCCTCCTCCATCTTCCAAGCATTTGATCTGCAGTTCCTGGTGTTCTTCCACATGATGTCCGTTTCAGCCTCAGTTAGTTCCAGCCTTGTACCCAGGCAAAAGTATTTAACCTCAGTTCCTATATCTATAAAAATGAGAGTTGTAAAGATGAAGTCAGAGCGTGCCCACTGGGCACTTCAACTACAGCAGGCTTCCTGCCTTCTTCCTGAATAGTCTGACTTCCTTCCTTCTGACAACGCACTTAAAAAACAACACAGAACAAAAACCTGACATCTCTTTTCTTCTGTCTTTAAAATTCTCTAGTCCAGAAAAGTCAGTCATATTGGTAGGCAAAAATATTTTGTTGAAAATTCCAAAAATAGTGTGTATGATTTTCAGGAGTTCTGCAGACTTTTGTTTTCTTTTTCTATTTAGAGAATTCCAATTATGATTTTCACAAACTGAGAATTTGTATAACTTCTGCAAAGCCCTACCTATTACCCTATGAAGCCTTGGAGGGACATCTAGATATGAGCCATAATTCTTTCTTTTGCCCTTTAAGGGAAAGGGCAAGGTGGACAGAAAAATTGGCTTTTTAAAAATGGTGTTCTAATGAAATAAAATCCATTTCTGTAGACAAAGTCCTGTTCAAGACCCTAAAAAAATCGCATAAATTCATGTCTATGGAAAATGTAAGAAAGTGATTAAAATGCACCCATCCTTAGATGAGTAGTTAACCCGTCTAAATATTTTATAAAATTATATTTTCATCTAAAGTTGACAATTTTCAACTCTGTATTATAGGACCTTAACTTTATCCACCATAACCGTGACTTGCCTGAGAAAGCGGTAACACCTGCTTTCGCACCTGGTGGATAACACTGGAATGGGGATGTGGAGTAGGGGATTAGGGTTGGAAGTAAGTCCCAGCTGTGTTTTGCAGGACGAGCAAGAGGTCTGTCTATAGCAGGCAGACCTGAGGCAGGCAGACCTGATGCAGGCATGGTGGTTTACAGCTTTGCAGGAAGCTTAGCACTTGAGTATTATGTAAGCCAAAATATTCAAAGGTGTGACTCACACCTAAGGAGCACAGTGTAAGCTTTCAAACATTAGCTGGGGTCCTAAATCATGGAGAATTTGGGTGCAAACATTAATAATGATGCACTGATAATAAACCAAGCACAGACTAGGCCCAGCTAATTGCTTACTCCCTGTCATGATTTTAGCTCATTAGATCACTGGACATAATACTTTAGTTCTGATCATGCACAACAGATGTTCTCTTCCCTTGGAGCAAAGCTTTGCCTCGTGCCTTTCTGCTGTATATCGAGCACTTACTTTGTGTTACACGCCATGCTGAGTGGTGGTATGTGATTTGACTCTCACAACAGACCCAGAACCCCCAATGTATAGCGGGATGAGCAGCTCGCCCAGGCGTTGCTCTGTGAGGAAGTGGGGAGCCACCTGGCAGTCTGACTCGAGTGCCCAAGGCCTTCTTGATCATCTTCCTTTTTCCCTAGACACAGACCCTCTTAATGACTCATCTGGACAGATGGAGAAATATGTTCTTCCCAGTGGCTCAGCTAAAATTGCAAGTGAGCCTTTCTACATGAAATAAAACTTCTACTTTCCTGTGAATGCCATTCTTACTCATTACCTTTTTCTCCTAAATACCCTATTAGCTTAAATAGTGTCCTCTGACTAAAATGAGAAACAGGTTTTCTACTTGACTATTATTTCCTATAAAGCTCCCAAATGATTTTCCGAGATGTACAAAATGGCGTAAAATTATAACTGGAAAAATATGCTTTAATATTGAATCCTTATTTTGCTTGGTTTTTGTTTGTTTATTTTTTTGTGACAGGGTCTCTGTAGCTCAGGCTCGCTTTGAACTTACTATGTAGTCCAGACTGGCCTCAGACTCATGGGGATTCTTCTGCTTCAGTCTCCCAAGTGCTGGGATTACAGGTGTGGTGGCACCACACCTGGCTTGAATGCTTAATTTTAAAAATGACTGAATATTAGAAAAATTTAAATATTTACAGTTTGTTTCATAAAATGTATTTGAAACAAGGATTTACAAACAATAAACATTCTCTGGTATTCAATTAATTGCAACTTTCGTTGGTTTCATTTGTGCCTAAGAGCTCTCCAAACACGTGGAAGAACCTGATCAGAAACCACCAAAATTGTTTTTCATTAATCTTACATGAAGGGGACATTCTAAAGTAGATACTTATAAATGTAAGGACATTGCTTATAGTTTTGGAATTGCCACTTATACAGAGTCTTAGGTTAAAATGTTTATTATATCCTTTTTTTATCTTATAAATTGTCTTCTAAGTTGGGCGTGGTGGTGTATGTCTTACAGTCTTAGCACTCTGGGAGGCTGAGGCAGGAGAATGGCCAGCTTGGTCAGATGATGAGTGACCAAACTGACTTGGTTTCAGTGGGTATGGGATTATGGTAAGAGGTGATTTCTAACATAAAGCCTAGTAGAAGAATACAGTCCCTTACTTCTCTTTCTCATTGTTTAATGAAAGGCTGAGGGTGAAGGTCCCCCACCAGGGAGAGAAAAATCTAATATTTCAGGGCTGTAGAGCCTCAGCAGGGCACCCTCAAAGAGTACTGGCTTCATATACAGATGACCTGATGAGATCTATGGGCTCTGGGACTATATTTTGTCAGGGCCTCTTCTTTGGACCAGTGATGGAGCCTAACTTAGGGACCCACACTCAGTCTCTAAGTTGCAGCTCCTCACTTCTTGAAAGTCTGTGCCAAGGACCTCCTAAACCATGGGGAGGGTGCCAGTCCAGCTCTTATTCCCTAGCCTATATGGAGGACTATTCTGTGTCAAAGCCACTGATGGCACAACTTTCCTCACCTGTGACGAAATCAGTGTCTTCATTTTTAGAATTATCAACTTTACCTACCCTCATATTATGCCAATATTACCAAAAAGAATACAGATTAGAATTATTGACTTCTGAGGAGCCCATAGTTTAAACATGTCTACATTGTAAAAAATGTTATCCAGCATTAGCAAGATACTGAGTTCTGGTCAAGATGTTTTGCCAACAGAAACCCCCCTACCACCAGTAGCAGGGATTAGACTTTGCCCTGACCTACATCTCCAGCCCTTTTTCATTTTTTATTTTAAGACAGGGTCTCACTAATTCACTAAATTGCTTAGGCTGGGCTCAAACTGGTGGTTTGATATGTGTACTGCTAGTTAGTGGAGCATCAGAGTAACTGGACAGTCTTTGTGGTAAGACAGTTTCCCCACTGTGAATCTCCTGGGAGTTTACCAGACATGTCCATGTGCTGTCTCAGACCCTGACCCATACCTTGAAGGGCAGTGGCAAGAAAAAGGCAGGGCCTTTGAATCACACTCTGGGCTCTCAGAGGCATCCTCAAAGAAAAGAGGATGCTGTCACTTAAGATATGCATAGCAAGTGGATCTCTGTTTCTTAGAGTTTATCAAAGGCCTATAAGTCTATAAGAGCTGGTTTGAGCTTCCTTTGACCACTGCTGAAAAGGTCCTCTCATGGAATGCTCACTGTTCATACTCAGGAGGTTCTAGCTGTTCTTTGTCTGGGATCCTTTTTTAGATATTTGCTCTGGGCCCTATGGCAAAATATGGTGGCGCATGGCCTTCTTCAGTTCTTTCGTTTTTGAGATGGGGTCTTGATATATTGTCCAGGCTGGCTACGATTAGCTATCCAGTTTTTATGGCAGTTCACCCAGGCTACATTAGTTCATTCCTCAGAGGGCTCAGGTCCTCCTAACAAGAACTGGTGGTGTTGTGGGGCCTTTAGTCACTTGTTCCCAATGAGTTTGTCACACCTACCAGGATATCAGTTCACCTTGGGCTCCACATTTGAAGAAAACCAGGAAGAAACAGGAGAAGATACAGGGAGGAAATTAAGGCAACCTGAGGGATGTAAAGATGTAGTTCTCATTGAGTTCCTTATCTAAGAAGGGCTTGGGCATGATGAAGCTAGAGAAACCATCAGTTATGGCATGTGTCTAGATGTTTCCCTAATACCTCATGCAACCATAGGTGAGGCTTTTTAGAGGTGGCTGGATCCAGGGTGTAGAAAACTGGGATTGATTCATGGTGCAATGCTAGAATTAAGGGTGTGAGTGTTACGCACCCTAAGGGCAGAAAGCCTGGTTAAGATATGAGAGACAGAAATTGGCTTGTTGCTTGCTTGCTTTTGCTGTCTTCTGTCTTCCATGAACTGTTTTTCCTCTACAATTCCCCTCTGCCAAGCCACCTTGCCTTAGAGCCAGCTGACTATGGACCGAGCCCTCTACAAAATGTGAGCTAAATAAATCTTTCGTCCTTTAACTTTGGGTGTCAGGTTGTGAAATGAAAGGAAACTGCTCAAAAGTAAAGAGCAACTGGGATGAGGGAAAAGAGAAAAGAAAGAAGGGGAAAATATGTACATATGTATACACAGGATAGCTAACATAGTTGTACTACTGAATTCTATCGCCTACTGAAAGGATCACTTAATGATTAATTATTTGGTCAATTTTCATGTCTCTATTTGTTTTCCTGAGAAACCACTTTGAAGATATCAATATGTAATACAACAACCATTGTTAATTTCCTACCACTTTGTCTGTAATTCAGTATTGCTTGTATTGTTCTTACGCTGTTTTATAAATGGATATCTGTTTGTTAATATGCTTTCCTTTTATTTTTTTTAAAATAAGTTAAAAAACTTTGAGTGTCAGTTATTCTGCCTCAACAATGAGAAAAAAGTAACTAAGACACCATCACATGCCAGTAGAGCATAACATCTGAACAGTCTGAACCTTAGAGTCAGACAGACCTGGGCTCATATCTGAGTCTGAAGGAATCTGCGAGCGATCAGGGGCAGCTTAACCACTTCCATCTAATTTTCTCATCTGTTAAATGGGGTGGGGAGAACTACAATGTCACTGGCTTGTTGCAAGGATTAAACAAGGCAATTTATGAAAAAGTATCTGACACCTGTTAAGTGCTCAGAAAAGCTAATTTACTTCTTCTTGAAAATTTCCATGGAAAGAGGTTTTAGTTTCCCCTCAGAAACCTCTCCATGGCTATAGCTCTCCATGACTAACAGGATCTTCCATATGTCCAATTAAAGTTGCTCATATTTTTCTTTGGTTTTGGTTGCTTGGCCCTCTGTGGGGCAGAGAGAGCTCAGTAACTTTTTCAGAAAATCCTTCATACTTTTGAGGAAAACATTTGAGCTTTAGCTCAAGAGCAAGTGGTCCTCCTTTCAGGTTAGAAAACTGTACTATACAGAAGTGAGACATGAAAGAGCCCTGAGGTCTGAATAAGGACTGTTCACCGTGCAAGCAGACCCCCACTACCTTATGCGGTATGGTATGTTTTCTCTTTTTAGACACCTCATATTGAAAGTGTGTTGCATGCCAAGTAACTGTGCTGGGTTCATACACCCTTAAGTGTCCAGTGGGTAACTATGGGGTAGTTACTATTGTCCTACCTTTCCCTCTGTACATTTCCTAGGTGGGGAACTGGAAGTCAGAGATCCCATAGCTAGTAAGGCGGCAAGGCTAGGAATCGGGCCCGTGTCTGCTTCTGGACAAAACTGCACTTTCTAGTCTCAGACCTGAAGGACTAACTTCAAGAACTTTTCTTCTGGTAAAGAATGTGAGCCGAGAAAAAGCTATTGAAAGAGGATGTGCAATGTTATTTTCTGGATATGCTACTGTTTCAGAGTATGGCCCCTTGGCACACACAAAAAGGATGACTCCTCTAAGCTTTCAGAGTTTTCTGAATGCTTTCCTACAATTCTGCCGTGTCAACTCTTGCTTTGGTGGGTGGTGTTTGAGAAGTACACAGAAGCAGACACTCTTTTGCAAGCCATGGGTGAGAAATGTGTTTACCCACTGAACATGCTAATTAACATTTTCATTAGGAAAAGCTGAAAAGTTCCACATGTTCAGTGCCATAATGAGATGGACTTTACACTCTGGGCTGAAGGATGGTGAGTGTTGTCTTCCATCCAAGGAGCCCTTTGGGGCATGTGGTAGCTTCTTAGGGCAAAACCCTAATTGTCATAGATCAGCCGTGGCTTGGTCTAGAGAGAGAGCTCTGTTGTAGTCCATTGAGGAGAATCCTTACTCTTGGGTCTGCGAGCAGATCTTACACTCAGATTATGAAAATGAGCACTTAAAGTAAAGGCTAATGTATACAGGCCAGTGAAGTGTTGAAGGCTTAGGTTATACCTGAAGTTTTAAAAGGGACAATTCAGACTTCCTGAATTGTGTTTGCTACAAATGACTCATGGGCTTGGACAGTTATGAAACAAACTACTATTGCCGTGGTAACATCCTGCCATCAAAGAAATAGGATTTGTTTTAATGCTAGTGACGATTTTTACATCACGAATCATCAGGATGTAAATATGATTAGATTTCAGTTGCCTATATTGCTTTGCATATACCTCTTTACAATTTCATACATTTTAAGACATGAAATAATACATAAAAATAATGAAAATGCACACAATTGGAAAGGTAAAACAAAACCACTTTTTCTCCTCCCCTACCCCAATCCTAGTCTCTCTCCTTAAAAGTATCACATTTTTCTAATATATGTGCACATATATTAGAAAATATGTTTTAGTTTGATAGAGTGAGGTAGATCCTCAGTTTTTTTCCTTCCAAACAACTGAAGATTATCTTAACATCATTTACTGGAAAATGCCAGTATTTTCCCCACTGATCTGAAATCTAACCCATGTCATATAGTAAATTCTCACATGTATGTGGACCTTTTTGGACACTTCTTTCTCACTGAATTGCCAGTTACTTCCCTATTCCTTTAAAAATGATGGGAAGTTCACTTACATTGTTTGGCCTGGTCTTCTCTCATTTCTCATTCTCAGACTGTTTATGTCTCCTGTATTTGTCTTGGTCAAGTTCCCCAAACTAATCCTTTTTAAGTGGGATTTCATTTAACTGTAATTTGAAACAATAATAAAATTCAGTCTTCCCCTCTCGGTGGAGTTCTAATTTACTTCATATAGGTGGTTTATATTTGTTTCACTGGTGCTTACATATTTGATCATTTTGATTGCTGTTGTGAAAAGAAACGTTTTCTTACATGTATTTTAAGTGGTTATTTGTCTGTAGGAAAGCTTTTATTTATTAACTCAATCATCAAAATTATCTTGTTTTAAAATTATTTAAATTATCTTATTTCCTAGTTGATTTTGGGTTTTTTAGATTTAAAATCAATCATATCATCTGAAACAGACGATATATTTTGCCTCTTTTCAAATGTTTTCTTCATTGTGATTCCAGAAAAAACCTGAGTAACAGTGTTGCAAATGGGTGTCCTTTTTCTGTTATATTCATGAGAATATTTGTGATTTTAATTAAAAATGATGCTTTTAGTTTGAAATGTTTATTTTTTATAGTCAATAAAATATCTATGTATTTCTGTTTTCCTGGTCTCTCCCTAGTTTTTTGGGCAGCCAGAAATGAATTTTGAATTTTTCACAAGTTCTAAAAATACTTTTTTTCTTTGCAGTTATAATATAGTGAATTCTTTTAATAGGATCCTAACACTAAATCATCTTTATATTTTTTCCTCATGGTATGATTTTCTAAAAATACTAATGAAGTCAGGTGTGTAAGTGCATGCCAGTAATATCAGCTACTTTGGCAGCTGAAGCAGGAGGATTGCAGTCTGAGCCCAGCCTGGGCAATTTATTGACTTACTAGAAACCTTGTCTCAAAATAAGAAACAAAAAATGGACTGGGGATGTAGCTCACTGTGAAGGCCCTGGGTTTAATGCTCGGTACCAACAACAAACAAAATCCCAAAATCAAACTTGAGGAATATCTTCTGTTAGCATATTAATTTTTCCCCCATGCTGGGGATCCAACCTAGGACATTAAGCATACGAAGCAAGAGCCCTATTACTGAGTTCATGTATTAATATTTTTTCTTTTTTTCTGAACTCAATCGGGTTTTGACATCAGTGTTACACTGACTTTGTAAAACTCGTGTAGAAGTGTGTTATGTCATGGGTTTAGATGTCCCCCCAAAGCCTCTTTCTCAGAGGTGGCTGGATCTAGAGTGTGTGCTTGATTCATGGTAGAACGCTGACATTAAGGGAGCTAGAATTGGGGTGTGACTATGTCAGCCCGCTGGTTGGTTTGGTGGCCTGGATACAAAATGAGGGACAGAGAGGCTTGTCTTGTTCCTTGCTTGCTTGCTTTTGCTGTCTCCTGCCTGCCATGAACTGTTTTTCCTGTGTAATACCTGTCTGCCAGGCCACTTTGCCTTGGAGCCAGCCGACTATAGGCTGAAACCTCTACAAACTGTGAGCTACATAAACCATTCCCCCTTTAACTTTGGATGTTGAGCATTTTGTCTCAGTACTGAGAGAAAAGTAACTAACACAAAGTGTTTTTCTTTATTTCTTCAAAAAGTTTGAGTAGTATCAGAATTATACCCAATGAAGTTTTGAACGAGTTAACCTATAAAAAATCTGGGCCTGATTCATTCTTGAAAGCTACTCCATTTAATAATGTGGTTTTTTTTCTGTGTTAATAGTGGTCTGCTTAGATTCTTCTCTCTATTCTAGGATAAGGTCTGCTAATTTATACTGTCCTAGCAAATTGACCATTTTTACTTATACCTATTGGCTTTGCAAAGTGCTCTGGTAAATCCTTTCACTTTCATCTGTTCCTTCCATCCTGCTACTTTTAATGTGTAACTCCTTCCTTCTGGATTATATTGGCCAAAGGCTTTTGAGTTTATCAGTTTAATAGGTGTTTCAAATGCAAGCTCTTGATCAAATCTGTTAAAGATGGGGGGTGACAAATTTATTTAGGGTTGAGTGTGGCAGGGACAAGCAGAGGGGAGGCAAAGCAAGGTGAAAGGAAGTGCAGACGTTTTCCTGAGGTAGCATCCCCAGGCATGTACCCCAGGTACACTAGCCTCTACCTACCCAGGCAAGGCATCCACTGAGCTCACCATCTTCAGGGTCTTTAACATCTCAGTGGGTGAGAAGGAAGGCTTGAGGCTGTGCCTGAATTTGAATGGGACCTCAGCCTGGCCCACAGGGTCTTACCATTTAGTCCAGACTGGCCTTGAACTCACTTATGTAGCCCAGGCTGGCCTCGAACTCATGCACAGTTTTTGATGGCTGCTTTCATCTGTTTTCCTGGACAACCAAGTACCAGCCGCAAGGGCAACCCCTGGGTGTCCCTAACAATGCAGAGCTATGTGGATGTGCAAAAGGCAGGGGGCACTGAATGTACCATAGGACTGGAGCCTGTGTGCGCAGGACTCTAAACCTCCAAGGGGTTCCTCTGTTGTTCTGAGATCCCTGAAAGTGCTCCTAGCCACACTTGTTTGGGGCTTTCAGGATTCATGGTGAACCTCCAGGCTTAGGTGTGTTAGGCTAGCCCTGCTGTTCTTTCCAGTCAGTGGTGTGGCAGTGGTGGGGTTCTACCCCGACTGGCATCAGGCCCCTAAGCTACTGGCCGATGAGCCCTAAGGCGCATGTCCTGCTCTCTCTCCCCTGTGGACTTAGCTGAGCCCTTCAGCCACCTTCGGTGCCATGTGGGGTTGGGAGTGCAACCTTGGCCGATGCCTAGCCTGGAACTCAAAAACCTCCCAACCTACCCCTGGGCCTGCCAGACAGCCAGGGAGGAAAGGGTTCCGGACACCATGTCGTAGAGCACAGGTCCCGCAGTAAGGTTGTTCAGTAATTTCTTCTTCTACCTCCCATACTGATATTAAAGTAAGAAATGCGGAAAATATATGAAAGAATAAAGAAATACATTTAATATTTAGTACCAACTAAAAAGAAACATAAAATTACAAAACTTCTTTTTTGCCTTGAACGGTTCTTCTCTGGTAAGGACCACTTGGATTAAACAGAAGTTTCCGGTAAATGAGGATGCCATCAGCAATACAGCACAGTGCTGCCACAAGTCCAGCCACCTGGGGAGAAAGATACACTGTCATCGCGGTTTTGATGTGGTCTGCGCACGGGACTCCTCCCCTGCTAGGGTGCTAAGATTGCTCCCTGCACCGCACCTCAATACTAAAGCGGGTGTCCTACCCTCTTCAGTGCCAAGATGCCCCAGTATCTGCTGACAGGAAAAGGAAAATTTGAGGGAGCAGAAAGAACACAGAAGTAGCGTAGCCTGTCTTTAGCTCTTCATTTGCTCCTGCACATAAACTTTTAAGCCCCATGGACTATAATTAGTCATTTCTATCCGCAATGATCAACTGTTGACTTCTCTGCTGTGCAACTTTACAGGAGAAAGGGTCACAGCTAATACTAGCTCAAGGCCAAATCTTAGGGGAACGGGAGTGATAAAATGACCCAGAGTAGGCTGGGCATGGCAGTGCATGCCTGTAATTGTAGCACTTGGGAGAATGAGGCAGGAGGATTGCTGCAAGTTCGAGGCCGGCCTGGGCTACATAGTGAATTCAAGGCCAGGCTGAACTACATAGTGAGATCCTGTCTCAAAAAAAAAAAAAAAAAAAAAAAAGATGATCCCAAGTGAACTCTCCAGGGCTGGGCTATTCCTTATGGATGAGATTCTAAACAGGGATTAGGAAGAAAACTAAGGTAAAGGGAACAAACTAGAACACAGGGAACTTGGCTGGTCTGATGGCCCTTGCAGCTTGCACCTGGGGTGGGGGAGGGGGACACCATTTCTTCCTTGCCATTTGTGCAGCTTCATCCCGTCTGGCTTGCTTATCCCCTGGTTTCAAGCCATTGCCTCCCAGACTCAGATCGCTGCATACCTTCTACTTATCCTTTTATGACTTGCATTTCTGCTATTTTCTCCCCCCAAAACCTTTCTCCTATAAAATACAATAGGCATAGTGGTTCAAGTCTGTAACCCTAGAACTCCGAGAGGCTGAGGCAGGACAATCCCAAGTACAAGCCTCCTCTGGGCAACCTGACAATTTAGTGAGATCCTGTCTCAAAAAATAAAAAAAGGACTGGGGCTGGAGCTTAGCATGAAGGCTCTGGGTTCAAACCTCAGTATGGCAAAACAAAACAAATTGACAAACCAATGAAATTGATGTTAATAATATATTTTATGTAGCACAATGTATATAAATTACCATTTAACATGTAATTAATATAATAAAGTTATTAATGAAGTAGTCTACAGTTGGGAGGGTAGTAAATCTTTGGAATTCAATGTATATTTTATACTCACGACTTATCTCAATCAAGACTGGCCACATTGCCAGCGCTCAGTAGTCACATGTGGCTATTATACTGGATAGCACATCTCTAGTTTGTCAGCATTTAAGGAATAAATACATGATTAAAGGGTAAATAAGTGGGCCAGGCACCAAGATGGCAAAGTAGTAAGCAGCAGAGAAAGAGTCTCTCTGAGAGTTGTCATACAGACATTGGAATATAGCAATGTGAGGAAGACAAAAAGGAGGGAAGTAGGTCCCCTGGACCCAGGAAAGATCTGAGGGGTAAGGCCCACAGAGAATGAAGAGAGAAACTTCAACAAAGAGGAAGGAGCTAGTCAGTGGCACCTTCTCCCGGAGACAGAACTCACTGCACAGGAGCGAGGACACAGGGTAACTGCTGGTGACCCCACAGGCCTCCATGGAGAGATGCAGAAGTGGAGGGGAGAAGATGTGAGGGACTGTACTAGCTGGCTGTGAGTGCTGGGGGCTCAGTCACTGTGCACGAGAAAGCTATTGGCCGTGAGCCATCCTGAAGAGGGGCTGGCTGAGCTCAAAACTCAGAGCGGCCACTGGCTCCATCTAGCAGCTCCTAGCTGGGCTTAACCCCAGGAAATTTATGCTGATGGATGCAGGCTGAATGAGTCTGACCTCAGCCAGAAGGTGCAGGCTCACTGAAGTTATCCATCACCCCACCAAAAAGCTCCTGCTGGCTTGCTGGGGTAGATCAGCATGCATCGGGACTCTGTGTTCACGCTGTCTACCAGTGGCAGCAGAGACAAACCTGGAAATGGACTTCTTTTCCCTTTCTCTCTCTTATTTGTTGTTTGTTGTTGTGGTTCTGTTTTTGTTTTTTCTCTCCTTTATAGTTTGATCTTGTTTTTATATGAAGGTGAATGTGGTTTCTAGCCTCTTTGTGGCTGTTATTCTGTTCTGTTTATCTCTTCTTTCTCTCTTCCCCTCCAGTCTTCTGCACCAGTTTACCAAAGTTAGCGTGATCCCCCTTTGTCCTCCAGCCTTAGTTCTAACCTCTTCTTCTTCTTTTGCCTCTCTATTTTCTCCCTAACCCCTTTTAAATTTTAACCCTTGTGGGTAAAATTGACATGTTAAGGACTTATATACTGCATATAATTTTTGGATCTGTTTTAGATTTTGTCCTATAACCAGAAATCTAGTTCATATAGTGAAAGGTGGAAAATTAACGGCTACCTCAGTTTGTCATTTTCTACACTGTGATTGGTGCTACTGTTATTGCCAACGGTAAGTACCACTTTACCCAAAAGTGATGTAATTGTTGTAAACAGCTATTCTTCCTAGTATTTCAAGACTGATACTGACAAAGGATGATATAAATATTGTGGCACAGTGCCAAAGAACCAAGGGCTGGGCCAGACAGGCAGCAACTTCTCATCCCCAACACAGTGAAGAGGTGGGAATCTTGCAACAGACTCAAAACCCAAAAACCAGTTACACCTGGAAGCTAACGTCAGAGAAGTAGTCATTTTCTAAGGGTTCTAAGTACTGGCAATAAAACAACCCTCCATAGACAATTTACAAGCACCACCCCAGGAATTAAACTACGAAAGGAAAAGAAAATGAGAAGACACTTAAACAAGATGCAATCCCAGACTTGCAGCTTACCAAAGGCAAACCCAGAGGGCAATGAGGTGGGACAATCCAAAAGCCACCACCTGGCCCTCTGAAGTCATAACAACAAAGCAGTTGAATGAGACTCTAGAAAAAAATCAAATCAGAAATAATTTCTCAAAAAAAAAAAAAAAAAAAGAAATAATTTCTCAGAGATGGTGTCCAAAATGAAAACCATGTTTAGTGAGTCTACAGCAGATATAGACAAAAAAATAGAGGAACTTAAGAAAACCATGGAAGCCATGAATGCTCAGCACAGTAAAGAAATGGACCCCATAAGGCAGATACCCAGGAGAATAAAAATTCCACTGAAAGTATCCACAGATTAAGCCAATGTGTGGATAGGCTCTCAGATATAGAAGACAGCCTTGCAGTTAGTGACCATGAAAAGAAAGATTTCTTAAAAATAGCAAGGTCCCATGAGAAATCAATACAGTAGCTGCTAGATGAGGCAAAGAAGAATAACTTTTTTGTGTGTGTGGTACTAGGGATCGAACTCAGGACCTTACACTTGCCAGGCAGGTGCTTATTTCACTGAACTATATCCCCAGCCCTAAAGAAGAATAACTTAAGATTGATTGGAGTCAATGAAAAAGCAGGAGACAGCACAAATGATATAAAAATAACTGTTCACAGATATCATGGCAGAAAATTTCCCTGGTAGGGAAAAAGAATTTGACATACAAATAAGTGAGGCATATAGAATTCCAATTAGCCATGACAGAGCTAGGCATATCATAACCAAGATTCCAGAAATTCAACACAAGAATGGAATCTTAAAAGCTGTTTTGAAAAAGAAACAAGTCACCTATAAAGGAAAGCCTATTAGAATGATAGCTGACTTCTCAGCACAAACCCTCAAGTCAAGGAAAGCTTAGAGTGAAGTATTTCAAGTTCTAAATGAAAACAACCTGCAGATTGATGTACCTTGCAAAACTATATTTTAAAACTGATAGAGAAATAAGATATTTTCATGACAAAGAACACCTGAGGAAATTTATGACCACCAAACCAGCACTTCCAAATGTTTTGAAGAATATTCTAGAAAGAGATAATGAGGATTAAAACTTCATGAGCCCCAACCAAAGGAATCTACCAGGCAAGGCAAAGAATTAAACAGGAAAGAAAAAGATGGGGGGAGCCAACAACAGAAAATAACACAACAAGGATAAGTGAATACATATAAATTGTAACCATCAATGTTAATGGTCTCAATTCACCAAACAAAAGGCACAGACCAGCAGAATGGATCAAGAAGCAAGAGCCACCAATATGCTATATACAAGAAACACATTTAATTAAAAAGAAATTCATAGACTGAAAAAATCAAAGGATGAAAAACAATACTCCATGTAACAGGAACCCAGATAAAAGTAGAGGTAGCTAGTCTATTTACAAAGTGGATTTCAAGCCAAGACTGATTAAGAGAGTCAAAGAAGGTCACTACATCCTTGTAAAGGGAACAATCCAAGAGGAAGAGATAACAATCATAAATATATATGCAACAAATACTAGTGTACCAACAATATAAAACAAATATTAATGGACATGAAAAATCAAATAAGCTCAAATACAATTGGGGGATCTAAATACTCCACTGTCACAAAAAGACAGATCAACTAGACAAAAAAATCAATAAAGAAATATTAGAACTGAAAGAAACTTTTGAATAAATGGACTTAGTAGATGTCTACAGAGTGTCCCACCCAAGAATATCAGAATACACATTCTTTTCAGCTGCACACGGGGTGTTCTCCAAAATAGACCACATACTAGCTCACAGAACATGCTTAAGTTAAGGAATTAAGCAAAGGAATTAAAATTATCTGATGCATATCATCAGACCATAATGCAACTAAACTGAAAATCAATGGGAAAAGAAACCACAAGAACTTGACAAACACATGGAAATTAAATAGCACCCTCCTGAAGAACCAATGGGTTACAGATGAAATTAAAAAAGAAATTAGACAATTTCTATAATTAAATGATAATGACAGGGCTAGGGATGTGTCTCCATGGTACAGTTCTTGTCTTACATGCATAAAGGCCCTGCGTTCAATCCACAACATCACCCAAAAGAAAGAAAAAAATGATAATGACAATGCAACATACTGGAACTTATGGGACACAATGAAATAAGTCCTAAGAGGGAAATTTATATCACGGAATACCCATGTCAGGAACACAGAGCAAGTGCAAATGAGTAACTTAATGGTGAACCTCAAACTTCTAGAAGTTGTTCAGGCTAAGCCAAAAGTTCCTATGAAGGAGGAAACTACAAAGATGAGAGCAGAAATTAACACACTTAAGACTAAGAAAAAAATACAAAGAATCCATGAGTCAAAGAGCTAGTTCTTTGAAAGGTTAAATAGAATTGATAAACCCTCATCCAAATTGATAAACCCTTATCAAGAAAAGACTCAAAACCGTGAAATTATGCATCAAAAGGGTGAAATTACAATGAACCTCGCAGGAATCCATAAGACCATCTATACCTGCTTTGAAAACTTGTATTCTAATAAGCTGGAAAGTGCAGAAGAAGAGGACAGATTCCTAGATACCTATAAATTACCAAAGCTGAAGCAAGAAGATATAGAGACCCTATATGAATCAATATCAATCAATGAAATTGAAGATATAATTAGAAACCTACCAACAAAGAAAACTGCAGGCCCTGATGGATTCACTGCTGAATTCTACAAGAAATTTGGAGAAGCCCTAACACCATTACTTTTCAAATTTTTTAATGAAATTGAAAGGGAAGTAATACTCCCAAGTTAATTCCTGGAAGCAACTACCATCCTGATACCAAAACCAAAGGATCCAACAAAGAAAGAGAACTACAGGCCAATCTCCCCAATGAACACAGATGCAAAAATCCTCAATAAGATACTGGCAAGCAAAATGCAAATCATCAAGAAGATTATACATGATAATCAAGTGTAATTCATCCCAGGGATGCGTACATAAATCAATAAATGTGATACAACATGTTAACAGAGTCAAGGTCAAAAATCATATGATCATCTCAATAGATGCAGAAAAAGCTTCTGACAAAGTCTAGCACTCACTCATTATAAAAATCCTACAAAAATTGGAATTGCTGGCCTTTATCTCAATCTGATAAAAGCTATCTATGAAAAATCAACAGCCAATATCATATTAAATGGACAAAAACTGAAAGCTTTCGCTCTAAAATCAGAAACAAGACAAGGGTGTCCACTATCTCCACTCTTTTTTTTTTTTTTTTTGCGGTACTGGGGATCGAACTCAGGACCCTGTGCTTGCTAGGCAGGTGCTTATTCCACTGAGCTATATCCCCAGCCCACTATCTCCACTCTTACTCCACATGGTCCTGGAAAATTTAGCTGGAGCAATTAGACAAAAGAAATAAATTAAAGGTATAAGGATGGGAAAGGAAGAAGTGAAATTATCACTATTTTCAGATGACATGATACTCTATAAGGAAAACCTCTAAAAGTCCTCTAAAAATTGCTAGATTTATTTTATTTACTTATTTTTTTGGTACCAGGAATCGAACTCAGGACCTTATGCTTGCCAGTGCTGTGCCACTGAGCCATCTCCCTGGCCCAAAACTGCTAGATTTAATAGGCAAATTCAATAGCATAGCTGGAAAGTGAACACTCAAAAATCAGTAGTCTTCATATACACGAACAACAAACTCACTGAGAAAGAAACTAGGGAAACAATACTTTTCAGAGTAGCATCCAAAAAAAATGAAATACCTAGGAATCAACCTAATGAAGGATGTAAAAGACCCTCTACCTTGAAAGCTACAGTGCTCTGAAAAAGGAGATTGAACAGGATATTGGAAAATGTAAGAATCAATACAGTGAAAATGGCCATGCTTCCAAAACTGTTATATAGGTCTAATGCAATTCTGATCAAAATTCCAATGGCGTATCTCACAGAACTAGAGAAAACAATCCTAAAATTCATTTGGAACCTGAAGAGACCTAGAACAGTGAAAGCAATTCTGGGCAACCAAGACAAGGCAGGGGGCATCACAATCCCTGACTTGAAATTATCCTATAAAGCTTCTAGGATAAAAACAGCATGGTACTGGCAAAAAACAAACTTGAAGATTAATGGAAGATATTAGAAGATGCAGAAACAACTCCAGACATACTTGGCCACCTTTTCTTTGACAAAGGTGCTAAACACATTCACTGGAAGAAAGATAAGCCCTTTAAGAGATGTTGCTGGAAAAACTTGCTGTGCACATGCTGAAGATTAAAATGTCTTTCAACATACATTAAACTAAATTCAAATGGATGAAAGATCTAAACTAGAGTGCAAATATTAAATCTACTGGAAGATAAATAGATAAAACTCAAAGATACTGGTGTAGACTTTATGAATAAAACCCCAATCTCACAGGAACCATCACAAAGAATCAATAACTGGTATCTTGTCTTATTAAACACTTTTTGCACAGCAAGAGAAATCACCAACACAGTGAAGAGACAACCCACAATGTGGGAAAAAATGTTTTCCACCTGTTCCTCAGACAAAGGATTACTATCAGGAACATATAAAGAACTCAAAAAAATTAGACCTCCCAATTTTAAAGACGCAATCCAAAAATGGGTATCTGAGATGAATATGCACTTATCAGATGAAGAAATATAAACAACAAAAAATATGTGAAAGAAGAGCTCAACATCACTGGTCATTCAAGAAAAGCAAATTAAAACAACACTGAGATTCCATCTCTCCCTGGAAAGAATGGCTATTATCAAGAAATCAACCAGTAACAAATGCTGGAGGGGCTATGGGGAAAAATGAACCCTTCTCCACTGTTGGTGGGAGTGTAGACTGGTGCACCTACTGTGCAAATCAGCGTGGAGAGTCCTCAAAAAAATAAGACTGGAGGACCCTTTTGACCCAGCTATTCCCCTTCTGGGTATCTTCCCATAAGAATTTAAAACATCATACCACAGTGACATATGTGCACCCATGTTTATAGCAATATAATTTGTAATACCTAGATCTTGGAAACAACCCAAATGCCCATCAAATGAGGAACAGATAAAAAGATGTGGTCTTTTTATACAATGGTGTACACTCAGCCATAAAGAAAGATAAACTGGAGACTTTTATAGATAAATGGATGCAGTTTGAGAACATAATCATAAGTGAAATAAACCAGACACACATGTATAAACATCATATTGTCTCCCTAATGTGAGAACTGAAAGAGAAAATAAGATCCAAAATGTACAACAGATAATGTCAGATTGGAAGAAACTGTTCAAAAGGAAAGAGAAACTGGGACAGGAGAAAGGAGAAAAGGAAGGGAAAAGAAAAAAATATATATATACATACAAGATAGTTAAGATAGTTATACTACTAATTTGTCTTAGTTCATTGAAAAGAAAGGTTTGTGCTAATATTGTTTGGACTCTGAGTAAACATTTTAACGATAACAATATGCAATGTATTAACCATTGTTACTCTCCTGTTATCTTGTTTTCAATTTTTTTCTCTTTAAAATAAAGAAGAGTAAATAAATGAATGAATGTAAATCCTATGCCTGCTCCCTCTTTCTTCTTTACTAGGAAAGGAAAAAAACTACCTAAAAAACATTTGGGAGAAATTGCTGTCCCAGTGTTGTCTCATCTCTAGAATAATTCTGATCCTTCACCAAGTTGCACAGGGCCAAAGCGAGATGAAAGTCATGGGTTCTGACATACAGGGCTACCTGAGCATGGTGAATTCTCCTAAGTGGCTCATACAATGAAAGAGTAAGGAAGTAGGACAGCAGGAAAAATTTCTAATTCAATTATCCAGATTAGAACCCAGAAAAGTCAAGTGAGTCTTGGGAGAATATCAGATGAAAGTATAATTAAATGACTTCTGTATTTTGGTTTGCTTTCCAGGATAAAGTCTGATTAAGTTGATTTGCTTTTCCTTAAGCAGTGTTCAAAAGTAATCCTTCATTTGTAATGCTTTATACTATATTCTTTTATCATAAGAACATCTACCATCTTAAGAAGATTCAGAACAGTCTGTCTCCTCTTAACAAGTGATATGTATCCTCTTTTTTTTTTTAAAGGAAAAGCTTCCAGGCATGGTGGCAAAGACCTGTAATCGCAGCACTTGGGAGGGTGAAGGAGGAAGAATGCTGTGAGTTTGAGACCAGCTTGGGCTACATAGTGAGTTCTAGGTCAGCCTGACTTACACAGTGAGACCTTGTTCCCCATGACATCCCCCCGAAAAAAAGTAAAAGGGAATGCTATGAAACTCATCCATCTTATTTTTGTATGATAGTAGGCTAATTCTAGCAGCTTTTCTCAGTCTGGTATCACCCTATGTAACTATAAAAAATATGTAGGAACTTTTACATTTGGTTAAATCCAGTTCTAGTATAAAATCATATTCCTTCATGTTAATCAGGGTATGTATTCACTTATACAGAATATTAAGGCAGGGCTGGGGATATAGCTCAGTGCAATAAGCGCCTGCCTAGCAAGCACAGGGTCCTGAGTTCGATCCCCAGTACCGCCAAAAAAAAAAAAAAGAATATTAAGGCAGGAAGGACTATATACTGGCTGAGAAGCCCCAAGGACGAATACAGTATAGCTTTTTGAATTTATGTTTTCCAAATAAGTATGTATTCTGGTGAAACCTGAATAAACTAGAAAGACCCCTACTTACTCCTCCAATGATTATCAATGTTGTGGTTTCTGGAATCAGTGCCAACACAGATACGATGATCATGAATAATGTTGTTACCATCGAGTTGATAATATCCTAAAGACACAGAAAAGGAGGTCCATTTTACATAAAGACCACCAATGGATGGGACTATAGCTCAGTGGTATAGCACTTGCCTAGCATGCACAAGGCCTTGCGTTTGGCCCCCAGAAATGCCAAAAAATAAAAAAAGGAAAGGCCCCCCCCAACAATGCAAAAAACATAAAACAAATTCAGCTCCATATATATATATATATATATATATATTTTTTTTTTTTTTTTTTTTTCCCCTGCATTAAGGATTGTACGCAGGGCCTTCTGAATACTAGACAAGCACTCTACCTGAGCCACATCCCTAGCCCTCCCTAAAGGTTCATTTTATTATTAAATATATTATTCAGGAAACCCAAATTCCACAGTAAAGTGACATTTATACAATATTTGGTCTCCAGACACCTAGTGGTTCCTTTTACTTATAATACACCAAT
The DNA here is from genome assembly GCA_004027595.1 of Dinomys branickii. Lineage (NCBI taxonomy): Eukaryota > Metazoa > Chordata > Mammalia > Rodentia > Dinomyidae > Dinomys > Dinomys branickii. The sequence continues at coordinate 5,838 of PVLD010017474.1, read as the reverse complement.
CACTTAAGTGCTTCAGCATTTATTTTTTTACATAACATAAATATAGGTATTTACCTGGTTAGCAAAGAAGGTAAATGACACATCTGTCTAGGTAGAAGATTTAGGGTACAGTGGATACCCTGGGAAGTACGAATGCCCAACTTTAATAATGTATCAGAAAATGTATAAAACAATTTTATGTTCTTTGAATACAAAAAAATGTAAAAACAGCGTACACTTAAGACAGAATGGTGGAGCCCCACTTGGCCCCTGGGGCGTGCCAGGCCCCGCCCCCGGAACTCTGCCCAGTCCCCGGGGCCTGCCAGGCGCTCTGCCCCCGCCCCCAGAGCTCCACTCCACCCCCAGGGCATGCCAGGCGCTTTGCCTGGACCCCAGGAAGGCCCTGAAGACTCGCCTGAGCCTACAGATGCATTCACACTGACAGAGTCTGGCGGTTTGCTGTGTAACCCTGCCTAGGGCTTGCCAAAGGGAGCTTCTCCACTTCCTGCCATAGTAATTTGTGTACACCCACGTCATATACAGCATATTTAGAAGCAGTCAAGTCTCTGCCCAAAGTAAGAGCATGAGGGAGTAAATAAACCAAAAGTGCAGTTATTACCAGTGGGAAGAGCACTGACAGGGTGGTAGAACAATGGTGGAGAAAATTGATTAACTGAACGAGCCATCATCTATATAACTGAGTAATAAAGATGAAGATAACATTATATAATACAACATCCAGTGGTAACCCTCTTAAAAAAAAAGACAAAATGGTAATTCTAAGATCATCTCAGATACTACCTATACACAAAAGCTGCCCAGTTATGTTATTTCTGGTTATACAGCTCATTCAATAATTCTCCAGAATGAAGCATTTTAGTCTCAACCATGGCTTCAACAAGTGCCATTTAGTTGCACATGGTGGCGCATACCTGTAATCCCAGGAGAGGCTAGGAAGGAGGATCTCAAGTTCATACCATCCTAGACAACTTAGTGAGACCCTGTATCAAAATATATTGAAATGGGGCTGGCGATACAGCTCAGTGGTAGAGCTCTTGCCTAGTGTGCATGAGGCCTGAGATTCAATCTCCAGTACTAAAATGAAAAAAAAAAAGTTCAGTTGTTGTTTGAATGTGTACTGTGGGAAAGTAGATTGTCTTTATTCTAAGTCAATCTGGCTTATGTATATTTGCAGGTAACTAGGCAGGAAGGAATTAATACGGAAATACTAATGTTTAAAACTTTGATAACTTAGAAAAGTAGTTGTTAAATAGAAAGTAGAAAGAGGTTCAATGTGGGTAGCACAAAGTGAGATATACTAAGAAGAAAAAAGCTCATCTGCAGGAGATGTTAAGAACAGCTATCCTAGGATAACTGTTCTCCATGCTATTTTGCTTTGCTTCGAGGTAACAGACCATTGCATTCCTTCAGTCAGAAGGCCCTGCCTCCAGTGAGCAACATGAGCTATCAGTGACTTTGGAAAGAGGTGGTATTCTAGGGAGTGCAGAGAACCACAGTGTGTCTGCCTAAGGGTGTCACTAAAAACAGTGTTTTTACACTCAAAACTAAACATCAATATGCCATCTAGTAGAATGTACATTTAATTACAAAATGGACATTTTCTAGTAATTTTGAGTCTTACAGCCTTGGGGTTGGCTCACTTTGTGTTTTCCGGAGTACCTGAAGGAAACAAAGGTCTGCTCTACAGATTGTGTCAGGGACTACAACTTTGCGACAATGACACAAATAGCAAATCCAAGTGCAGATGACAGGTCTCCTAATGGGTGAAGACAGTAGCCATCAAAGACTTTCTCCCAGCTACAGATAAAGTTGGACTCTTCAGCCATCCCCGCCTTTCACTTGAGCTGCAGTAAAAGCGCCCCTGCCAAGTTCTTCAGCTGGCTCCCCTTCTATTCCGCAGGATCTTGCTGTCCATTACTTTCCTCCAATCAGCTTTTCAGTTAACACCCAGAACCCACAAGTCCTTGCATGCTTTGACCTCTTACTGCCTCACGTCTTTACTCTTTTTCACCTCAAATATCCCAGCCATTCAGATCTACCTGCCATTCTTGGAGGGTCATGCTCTTGCCCCACCGAGACTCAGAGATGCTACTTCCATGGAGAAAGCCTATTTTGGTAGTCAGTTGCTAACTATTTTTCTGCCTTCAGCCCTTGGCTCAAGCAGTTTTTCTTTACAAGCCTACTATCATTTTTGTCTCTTTTCTGGCTAGGTGTTTCTATGCCATCCTGAGTACAATCTTATAAGCACACAGTCACTGAATTATTCTATTTCTTGCTATTCTGAAAGTTTCTCAGGCACAAAAGATTTGTATTTTGTCTTATCAAAGAATAGATTACAAAATCTGGGACTAGCAGATACTTAAAATTTGAACAATTTCATTAGAGCAAGATCAGAAAAGACTCTGGCATTTATAAGACAGCAACAAGTTATTTTTTAAGCACTACTTCTAGGAGATTGTAATATTGGCAAAGTCTGATGCCCAGAAATTTGAAGACTACTCCTTTTTGTATGCTACACAGGCTATGGAAAGTATTCTGTTTGAACGTGGAGCTCCAACTTTATTACTACATCATGTAGGAAGTTCTAAAGAATGATTACAGTTTAAAGAAAAATGGTGAAATGTAATCATTTTATGAACTCTGGAAAAGGGATGCATGAAACTATATACTTTCTTGAGTAAAAGATCAAGAGAATGTGGATGCATGTTCATTATCTCACTGACAAAATCCTTCGAATAATCTAGCTTAGCCCTTTCTGCCACTAAGTGAAGGCCAGCTGAAGAAAGCCTTGTAATTGCTTTCCCTAGACCTCCTCCAATCAGGTCCAAGTCTGAAGTGCACATCTTATAGGGATTTTGAGAGGTGCTATGAAAATCCTATTTCCCAGACTTGCCCTTTTAGATCTTTTTAAGCTTGTGCATAGCCTGAAATGCTCATCACTGGTCTTCAAAGAGAGTCCCAAAAGGTCTCCTTTTAAGGCATGCTTATGGTTTGAGTAGCTCTAAAATCTTCTCTTCTTAATAGGAATTACCAGGTTGGATATATGCACCCTGGAATCCAAAAGCATAAGACAAAGACCAGAGAGGAAAGCATGACAGCACCCACCCCAGCCAAAGAGCAGAAGGGCAGGGGGTGACAGAGGAGGGAGACCTGTGGAGCTAGGAGCTGGGCTAAGACTTGACAGAGGGGACAAAGGTGACGTCAAGCAACGTTTGCTACAACTAGCCTCTGGTCTAGGCAGGGCCAGGTACACCTTAACTAATATCTTCAAACTTCCCATTCTGACAGTTTCCTGAGCTATTTAGATATTCAATTTGGCAGTTACTGCTAATGTTATGTCAGGATGAAGTCTATATGGCACAAAGTAAGATTCAATAAGATAAATTAAATTATTAACAATGACAGACATTTTCAAGTAAGATAACACTGTACTTTACTTAGCTTCCTCAGTTTCATTTTTCATTAGGGATCAGGGATGTGCAAAGATAAGACACTTGTGTACCTGCCTCCACTTTATTCCCCAATTGTGAGGCTATTTCAACACACATTTAAAAAGGATGTAAGATTAAGATGTTCTATAATTTTTTAAATGTGATCCTAAAATTAAAATTTATTCAGAAAATCTAAAAGTAAATTCTCCTAACAGAAAGATCAGCCACGTCTGCTGGCATGGAAAAGAGAATTCATGTTCTGTGGCTGCTCCGGGACCCTTAGAGTCCCCCAAAGGCAATACAGAGTTCCTCTTTCTTAAGCCTATGGATGGCTACCTTAAAGGTTTAAGAGAACTACAGGATAGAGTTAATAAATGTCTCACTATGGTAGGAAAGAGTAGTTAAATCTTAAGAATGGAACAGCACTTACAAGCAAAGGCCAAAATAACCATTTCATCAGTTGATCAAGTCTGAGGATATATAAAATTATGAAAAAGAAAATAATGGTGGCTTCAAATCCAGTGATAACAATGTATGGTTCTGGGGCTTGCGCAATGATAAAAAAGGTCATCGATGTCACAGTTAGTACCTGGAAGGAAACAAAACAAAACAGGATTACTGAATACAAGTTTGAGCTGTAAAAATCATTTTTAAAATGACTAAGCAGGTTTCTGCCATATACATACACATCAGAGAAGCATGACTAACATGTACGGATACTGACTTCTCTTTGTGTTTTGGAGGACTAAGTGTCCTACTCAGTTTTAAGAGTAACTACCCCACTTGCTCTTCGCATACTGTCATCTAACATGTTTTCTTCATTTTTTTCTGACCAAACATCTTCCCGATGTACTTTTACTCTGTCCTCCTCTGCTAGCTCCTTTCTTCTTCATAACTATAAATATGTCAGTTGGCTTAAAACACACACACACACACACACACACACACCCTTTGCTTACATGCTGCTCCCCATAAAAGTCCCTGTCCTGTTTTCTTGTTATGCTTCTCAAGAAAGTTTGTGTATACTGGCTATCTACAATGCTTTATTATCCATTCACCATTCTTTATCTCTTGACAATCTGAAATCACTGTCAAAGTTGATTGAATGTTTCCATGAAAAATACCAAAGGGGATCCAGGCATGGTGGTGCACGCCTGTAATCCTAGCACTCAGAGGTTGAGGCAGAAGGACTGCCACGAGGTCAAAGCCAGCCTGGGCTATGTAGTAAATTCAAGGCCAATCTGAACTCTTTATAGCTAGATCCTTCCTCAAAAACAAACAGAAAGAAAGGAAAGAAAGGAAGTGAGGGAAGGGGGGGGGAGAGAGAGAGAGAGAGAGAGAGAGAGAGAGAGAGAGAGAGAGATATACCAGGGGTAGGTTTTAAAACACAAAGTCAGAGAAAAGTCTCATGTTTAACACCTTTATTACTAACCTTATTACAGAAAATACAATGCACTAAGATACACAAATTAAGATATCAAAACTAAGATATTTTAAAAGAACTAATCCTGAAGTAACCTAATCCAATTTCTTCATTTCCAAACGAAGACAAAGTATGGTAATGTTAAGTAAGTTGTTAAAGGAAAAACTAAGCAAGCAAGTCCCAAGGAGTTCTGTTAATGCCATGTTATTTTTTATTTTTATTATTATTTTTTAATGCCATGTTTTTATTTTCATTATTTTTTCAATGTTTTTAGGAAATCTATCTCTATCCAAAGTCTGTGTTTTTGGTAAGTGGTTTTGTTGAGAGTATTCCCTGGCTTAACTTTCCTAACTCTCTTTCAGTTGGTACCACCACATATACTCTTTTTTTTTTTTTTAATTTTATTTTAAAGACAAAAGAATGGAGACATATGAACCAGAAAAGCCATAAACAATACAGAAAATACAAAGTTATACAGAATATAGTAGGGAATTAGAACTGGGTGTTGTAAACATTAAAGGAAATACCAAATTATATAGAAGATAGTAGGGAATTTGCACTGGATGCTGTATAATATAAAGTTATCTTCACTTCTGTTAATACAAAAACGACGGAGTAAATACAGAATTATAGAGAACATAGAAGGGAATTAGCTCTGGATGCTGTCCTACATAATGTTACCTTCATCTTTGTTACTCAGTTACACAGATGATGGCCCATTTGATCATTTGATTTTTCTCCTCCCTCATCTCCGTTGCCCTACCACTCAATCAGTCATCTTCCCAGTGATAATAACTGTACTCCTGGGTTTATCTATATCCTTGGACTCTCGCCTTGGGAAGAGATATAGCTGCCTCAGACTATACTATAACATACAGGGGTGTATACAAACTGCCATGGTTGGAGGTGGGAAAGCACATATGCTCACAGTGGACCGCCCGGCTCCACCCTGTCGTCGTGCTATGGGTGGGGGCGGGTCCAGAC
>PVLD010017473.1:0-41785 GCA_004027595.1 Dinomys branickii | reverse complement strand
CTCTGCAAATGTCTCTCCTAGCCCCAGGTATATGTTCAACTCCTTCCATCCATCATGTTGGAAAGTATGGCAAGCATTCTGCAAAAACCCTAGAGAGACACCTACTAGCCAGTCTCAGAAATTCCAGTAGTGTTAAACTTGGAGATGTTGATCTGTCTTGGCTTTACTTCTTAGTTGTTTGATGATTTCAGACTCTTTAAAGCTACCAGTCTCTGATGGCAGAAACTAAAACCTCAGTAGAGAAATTATTTTGGAGTAAAGTAGCTTTGAAATCACTACCAAAATTATGATTGTGCCACTAGAGAGTTTTAGAGTAGGCTGTTAAATGTTTTGTCCAATAGAAATTTCTGCAGTGAAGGAAATGCCCTACTTCTACCTGCTCTGTCCAGTACAGTATCTCCTAAACACAGGTAGCTATTATGCACTGAAAATATGGCAAGATATATTGAGGAGTTGACTTTTGAATTTTATTCACTTATAGCTAATTGAAGTTTAAGTCGCCACACGTGGCTAGTGTTTACCTTAGCAGACAGCACAACTTTATATAAGGACCATACTGGCTCCTTACCTTGAGATAGGGAAAAGAGTGCCTTTATTTTCCCCACAGATGGAATGACTTAGGTTTTAGCTGTGGTAATATTTTTAGTCCAGGTCTTGCTACAAGTCTAGCTCCTGATGTTACATCAAATTGTGCATAGGTAACATTGTACATGTAGGTTGTCTACAGAACACATTTGGAAGACTAGATAGGATATGTCCATCCTTTGATGTTTTGAATCTGGCTCCTGGACTAGATTTTTTTCCTTCAGACCAGTTTTCAAATTGTGCTGTGCATCAGAATCATCTGGTGGGCTTATCTGCACGCAAACTTCTGGGCTCCACCCCACAGTGACTATGATATGGTAGGTCCGAGGTGGAACATGAAAATTTGCATTCCTAAAATGTTCCCAGGTGATTCTGATGCTGCCATATGTTGAGACCCATAGCAGTAGTTCAGGCCCACCTATTCCTGCTTTAATCTTTCCTATGTGAGTTCATTACTCCCTTCAAGATAGTTCAGTTTCTCTCAGCCAAGAGACTTTCTGCCTTTCATCAGCTTTCCCAGGGGTTGAAATGGGAGTGATGCTTTGAACTCTGGTACCTGTAACCTTACTTCCTATTGCTGACAAATTACTTGTCTGGAATCTTGCTAGCCTCCTACCTTGAGGCCAGATTCTTCTTGACCTTCTATGGTCGCTCTCCCTGGACCTTTCACGAGGTGCTCACCTACAGGGCTTTCCTATGCTACTTAGTGCTGAAACTTCCCTAAATACTTCCCTCATGTCCTAGCTTCAGTCTCCTATATACCTGGCTTGTCTTTTACTAGCTGAGCTCCAGGTTTGACATGCTATCAGTATAGAGTACCTGCCAAGGGAATTGACCTGGTTTGGCATTTTCTCCGCCAACAACCCGAGTGAAGTCATCAAATATCCCGGTGCTTTCAGTGTTGTTATCCCAAATAGATTCAGACTCAGTGATGTTATCCCAAATGGTTTCAGTGTTAGTGAAATTTTCGTCGTTGAAATAAGGAAAAATGGTCTCGGCACGGGTGAGCTTCTTAGACTGGTATGGAACAGAAACTCTTCCACATGGAAACGGCACTAGAAAAGTAGACAAAACAATTAGCATTCCAGTTTTCCTTACTGGCAAATACGAACATGTATTATAAAAATTGAGAATAAGGCCCATCCCTGTTATTTCTGAGAAATAGTCCATCAATATTTAAAAAGTCTAACCAATGAATATAATATTAACAGAAAAGATTGATTGCATTTTTTAATGGAAAGTTTGCAAAGTCTTCATGGAAATTTGGCTTAGGAATCCACTATCCTTGTGAAAATATAGACTATGTGTCCTGGACCAAATTTGATAAGATTTAAAATGTTTTTATTAGCATGTTTGTATGTAATGATTACATTCTTTGTGGACAGTTGGTACATGTTCATGACACATCTTAATTCTTTTTATGTCACTTTCCCTTTCCCCCTGCCCTTCCTCCATATCTCTATTCCCTTCATTTTTGCAAAAGGCCTATCTACCTGTTTCTTATGTTCGCTCTTTTTATTTTGATCTTTGTTTATGCTTTGAGTTACTCAGATAAGAGAAACCGTGTGATATTTAAGCTTGTTTGTCTGATTTACTTCACTTACTATGATCTCAAGGTGCAGGAAATGGTAGGACTTTATAGAGTCTAATGACCGTCTGTTTAGTTTATTTACTGAAGTCTTCCTTCCAACTGTCAGCCCTGAGTGGAAGTCTGGTGATCAGTGCCTTGTGACTTTAGCATTAGAAGTTGGTAAATGGGACTTCTGATGCTTATCATTAATGGGGTTTCTTTTGCAGACTAGACCTCTGTAGATTTCAAGGTAAATTTTCAGTGTTTGTTGAAGAGACAGCACTGTGATTCAATTACTTGGCTATCAAATATTAACCAAGTAGATTACCAATATGATGATCAGAGCCATGTTTACCGGAGACCTGACTACCTTTTTCCCTTGGATAGTCTTATTTCCTAAAATAATGTTTTTACTGATACAGTGGAAAATCTCAGAATGCAAATGTGTAGTGAAAGTCACCTCACATTAACTTTTCATTTTTCACTTTTTCCTAGCCACGTTCCTTAAAGCAGACATTTCTATAGTAATCAGCTGCAGCAAAGTATCATAAAGGCTGCATGCAATTGAGAAAAGAGGAAATTAGTCTAAAACCCTAATATATAAACATACATGATTGATAATGGCTAGAGGAAAGGGCAGCAAAGCTTAGTTTAGGTTTGGGCTACTTACTTTGCTAAAGCTAGGGGTATATTGTATAAAATATGACTCAATAGTTGAAGGTAATTTTCCACTTTTTCTTCTCTTATAGAAAGGCTTATAAGGGTTTAGCAATTTTTTGGAGGGGAGGGATTTTAGACAGGGTCATGCTATTATTTCAAGGCGGCCTTGAATTCTCTACATAGCCCAGCTGGCCTCAAACTTGCACTGATCCTCCTGCTTCAGTCTCCTGAGCGCTGGATTATAGGCATGTGCCACCTTTCCCAGCTGGATTTAGCTACTATACAATCTGTCAGCACTGGAAGTTAGCTTTTAAAAGTTAAATGCATACACACATGTATGTGCACACATACACATGAACACACTCCTCTCAAAGTATGCGAGATTTACTCAGTAGACTCTTCATTTTAACTATAGGATGTATACTCTTGGTTTCCTGTCCTTTCTTTAATTTTCTCTGCCTAGTGCATTGCTGAGATACATATAAAATCCAGTTACAGAGGAATAGTGTGTGATTTAATGTGCCAGTTTAATACAAATCAGGTCTTTATAAATGTGAAACAAATTATATTTAGCTTGCTTCAAAAAAGTCTCTCACTTATTGAATATAATTGATCCTGCAGAGCCTACTTTTTCTACTTTGGTACGAAATTTCTACTTTAGTTTTCCGAACAGTATGAGCATGGAGTGGAGACGTTCTGAATACACAAACCAGCTATCTACATCATGGCATGAGATCATAACTGGGGAACTGACTTGTCCATTGTTCTGTAGACTGCGCTAATCAGCCATAGCAGAATTTCAACAGTAGTTGCTGGAACCATTCTGACATCAATTGTATAAGCTCAGCTTGAGTCACAAAGCCAGAGAATAACTTTCTTAGAGTAAACCAGCAAACCCTGACAGGCTTATGCTTAAAATTCATCATATTTATACTATAAACCTATCACCAAGTCAATTATTTGTGCACTTTTATGGTAAGCACTCTATTACTGCATTCATTTGACTAGATGAATTATCAATATTGTACACAGAAATCACACAAATCGATTGCTCTGTGATATAAAAGTCAGTGGAAGTAATTGAACACAGAAAAGAATTCAGGCTCTAGGTAATTACAGACTGTATGTTTAAAATGATGATATGATTTGGAAAATGGATTTGTCTAATTCAGGTTACTGATCTTTTGTTTCATTTCAAAGGGATGTAGATACAAACTGTGCTTAAAAATAGGTAGTTAAAGTGCTAAAAGTTCAAATATAGATTGTACATATAAAAATGTATTTAGATTTTGACCTGCTGGTTCACAGGACTTTTGGTCTTCTGCAAGCTGATATCCCTCAGTACAGGAACAAACCACCTTGTTCTCAGCATCCCTTTTACAAAACTGCTTGCACCTGCCATTCTTAATACTGCAGGTCGCATCTGAAAGAAAAATCAATAGTCATACCGTAGTTGAACATGTATTTCTAAACAATATGTGGAACTACTGACACGTATGGGCCAAATCAGCTGGGAGCATTCATGGTGAGAAACTTGGGGGCTTGAGTGAAGAGTATAAAAGGGGGTCAAATAAAATTCTCGGGAAGCATAAATGTGGTGACAGGAATATATGAATTCAGTGTAGAACTAAGTGATTGGGCATTATACTTTCACCAAATCATAGGCTGCAATTTAAAACTGGTTTATTAAAGTATAACCCAAATTCAGATTTGCATGTGTTTTTACAAAGTACAGGCATTCCTCTTTTAATGACGTATCGGTTTAATGACTGTTCTGATTTATGACCAAGGCATGCTCTTTGGACTTACAAGCCACTGATTGGACTTGTGGCCCATCTTTTTGTTTTGTGCAGTTCTGTAAATCTTATTTGTGGAGCCTCAATGTCTCTTTCTGTACGTACACCTTATTAATACAGTATTTACTGTAATTTTTGCTGATTGTACTGTATACTACAATACTGTAGTTTTATATTCTGCTATATATTGCAGTATTGCATGTAAGAGTTATGCAAATAAAAGCAAAGTCACAAAGTTGGTGTTTCTTTTGAGCATCTCTTTGCTCTGAATATTGTACATACTATACACAATTCCTCATTTAGCAGCTAATTCATTTAATGACTTAGTCATAGGAATGGAATTCCTTAAACAAGGAATATCTGTAAATGCACTTATTTAAACACTGCAAAGATACACAGGATATTATCAAAACCCCAGGAGGTCTCCTAATGCTTCCTCTCACAGCATCCTTTCTCTTCACAGGCTACCATTTCCTGACCTTGATAGAGCGAACAGTTTAGTTAGTTCACAACATCATGTAAATAGAAGCTCACAGTAATATTCTTCTGTATCTTACATTTAACCTTTTGTCTGTGAGGTTCATCTATGTGGGTTTTGGATAGCAGTACCTCATTTACATTGCTGTGTAATATTCTACTGTATTGGTACTACAATTTATACTCAGCTGTCTATTAATGGATACTTATGCTGTTTTCAGTTTGGAGCTCCTATATATAATGCTGTAATAAACATTCTTGTATATGTCTCTTGATAGCATAAACATGCATTTTTACTGGATTGTGACCTGTGAGTTGAATTGTTAGAACATACATTTAAGTCCAGTAGATACTACAAAACAACTTTCTGAAATGATAGTACAAATTTAAATTCCAACTATCAGTGCATGAGAAGTCATTATTAGACAGAATCTTGCTGTCTAATAATTGTATTCCATTAATATGTATAGCACATATCTTCCTCTACTCTGCAACTTTCCTTTTCTCTCTAAATATTGCCTTTTGCTGAACCAAAGTTCTAAATTTAAGCATAGCCCAATTTATTGATCGTTTTCTTCGTGGTGAATAATTTTTGTATTCAGTTTAGGAGATTTTTGCAGCTGAGTATGGTGACAGATGCCTTCAATCCCAAATTTTTGAAAGAATGAGGCAGGAAGATGGCAAGTTTGAGCCCAGACTGGGGAATTGAGATATATTTCAAAATAAAATAAAAAGGGGTCGGGATGGCGCTCAGTGATACAGCACCTTCCCAGCATGTTCGAAACTCCAGGTTCAATCCCTAGCTTTGCAAAAACCAGAGTTCTTCTTTATCCCAAGGTCATACATATACAATTTTGTCATTTTATATTTCACATTTAGATCGTTATCCCACATGGAGTTGATTATATGTGGTGAAGTAGGGAGCCAGATGTATTGCCCAGGTGTACACACTTTATCTATCATTATTTATTGAAAACACCAGTCCTTATGTTCTTCATTACAGTGGCTCTTCTTGTCATAAATCAAGCTTTTTGTGTTATAGTTTATATCTGAATGTCCCCTCATGCGCTCAAAGGTGGGGCTTTGGAAAGGTGATTGGACTGTGGGAGTTGTATGGTGACTTGCTGTTAGAAGGTGGGGACTTGTTGCAAGAGTGTGGTCACTGTGGACATGACCAGAAGGGCATATCTTGCTTCCTGGATCCTCCCTTGACCGCTGCTTCCTAGGTGCCATGAAGTAAACAGCTTTCCTCTGCCCAGGCCCTTCCAACATGTCTTTCTCCCTTGGAGGCCACTGCTTATGGGTTGACATGTTTACAACCTGTGAGATGAAACAAACCTCTCCTTCCCTAAGTTGTGGGTATTGGGTAATTTGTCCCAACAATGAGGAAAGTCACTAAGACATTTTGCAAGTGCCTGTATGTTCCTGGACGCTCCAATTGTATTCCATTAATCTATTTGTCTACCCTTGTGTCAATACCACACTATCTTAATGTATCTCTGTACATCCTGGTATTTGACAGTAAAAGCACTCCAATTTTATTCAAATTGTTTTGGCTATCCTTGGCCCTTTGCATTTTCATATACGAACATAGAATTCTCAATACCACTCATATACCAAAGAAAAATTCTGCTGGGAGTTTAGATTGACGTTGCACTGAATCTATTAGGAAATTTAGGTTTAGGTTTTCTTGATAAAGGGTATCACTGTGTAGTCCAGCCTGGCCTTGAATTCACTGTGAAGCTCAGGCTAGCCTTGAACTCATGGCTAGGCTCTTGCCTCAACTTCCCAAGTGTTGGGATTACAGGCACGCACTGGTACACCTGTTTTATTAGGAAATAATTCATTCAATGTATTATAGCCATTAATCCATGAATATAGATCCAGATGTATTTCCCAGGTGTACACACTTACCCATTCATTTGTCTAAGTATTCCTTACTTTTTCTTAATAATGTTTGGCAATTTTTTGTGTATAGAATTCTTCTACATCTTTCTTATTTTTTTCCTAAACATTTACTTTTTATTTGATTACAAAACTTATTTTCTTTAATCTTTGTGGGTACACATACATATAATTAATATTTGTATGTTCACTCTGCATCTATTAGCCTTTATATAAATATTCAATTATTCTAATTGTTTAGGTTCTTTGAGTTTTCTATACATGCAGTCATTTTCCTGAAAGTTATATTTTTCCTTATGTCTTTCAGTGAATAAGATAAACAACAGTAACTCCTTAACTTCATGCAGATACTGCCTTTTTGCACCAACATACAGTAGTGTCTGTTGTTTAGTTATTCTAGAAGTTATTTCGCTTGCAGTGCTAGGAAATTTAACAGGTTACTTCCAGAAATAGAATCTGGAAAAAAAAAGAATCTGGAGAGCCCTAGAAATTATAGTGCTGGGGAATCCAAAGAACCTAAAAACAACTTGAAGCTGGCTGAGGTTGATATGAATCAAATGTAAGAGAATGAAATAGGGTCTTTTATGTAGCTAAACGCTAAATACATTATGTATTGACAGTGCTAAGCATCCCACTGACCCACATTTTCTTTATTCTCCTATGTAACCTCCATTAATAATATGAACTATCTCTTTCTTTTGTAAAGCTTTTCATCTTGGTGTCTATTTTGTCGGATATTCACAGTGCTTCCCCAATTTCCTTTTTGCCAGCACTTACCTGATAATTCTTTTTACATCCTTTTATTTTAGCCTCCTGGTGTAATTTTATTTTAAGTATCTCTTTGTCAGCAGCATGCAATTAGATTTTAACTCCAAACTGAAAGTTGTCATTAATACATTAGTTTAACCCCACTTCACATTAATTGTGATTCATTGTATAGTTGGCTTATTTCTGCCATGTTATTTTATATTTTCTAATTACTGTGCTTTCTCTGTATTCCTCCTATGCAATCTCTATAACTGGAAATACCATGATTCAGGGCTTGTTAGTTGAGACCTGCTGAGTTAAGAGAAAGAAGCTTTGCCCTTGGGCCTATTTCTGTCAGTAGAGCAGCACAGGAATAAAATACATGTAAGACACCTTCCCCTTACCTGCACACTCAAATGCAGTCTAAGTCGCAATTGAAATTCTCAGTTGTTAGTGTACTTATAGCATGGAAAGTTTGAAAATAAGTAGCCCTGTTAGATACCTCCTGTGTACTACCTTCATTTCTATTGGTTTACCTGTGTCTATTTTTTAGTACTATGGCAATCAGCTTAACATTAACTTCAACTGAACTTCCACAATTGCAGCCCTGAATTTCTTTGGTTCATATGTGTACCATATACCTTTCACCTCTTTCCTTGGGCTTCCATGTTGATGCTGAGGCATGAGAAGCTACATGACTCTCTGGGTACCCAACAAAGCCAACTGTGGGGAGTTGACTCCCCATAAGATGAAATTTTGGGGCTGGGGATATAGCTCAGTGGAATAAGTGCCTGCCCAGCAAGCGCAGGGTCCTGAGTTTGATCCCCAGTACCGCCAAAAAAAAAAAAAAGAGGTTGTGGTCTTTTTAGGGGCTGGGGGTATAGCTCAGTGGCATAAGCGCTTGCCTGGCAAGTGCAAGGTCCTGAGTTCGATCCCCGGTACCGGTAAATAAATAAAATTAAAAAAAAAAAGATGAAATTTTGACCAATGAAAGACAGATGCCAATGGACAAGTTCTTTCACCTCTTCTTGCTTCTTAGGCCCACTATCCTGAGACCAGTTCATCTGGCTTCTTGAAGAGTCCCAGGAGGTCAAGCGATCAGTTGTAGTTACAGGCAAGTAGTTTGATAATTCACCTTCTGATTGGTTTTCCTTTCCTCACAGCTTCACATTCCTGTCTCTTAGTCTTGTCCTGTAGGTTTGTATCAACAGTCTCTTTTTATAGAGAAATTCAGGCTAACAGCGTGACTATATGTTTTTGAGGATATCATTAATTTTTGAGTGACAAATCTAAATGTTGTAACTCTACATGTGATACCATAGGCTAATTTAATAGTTAGCCCGTAATCCTTATTGGTAGGTCCAGAAATAAGGACATGCATAATAACTTTTATTGGGTGAAAAAAGCAACCATCTTGAGCTTTAATCTTTGCTAGCAAAAGTCCACTAAAAGAGTGATCCAAAACGATGGCCCTTGGTCTTTTTTCTTTACTTATTTGTTAAGAACTTTCTCATAGTGAATGGGGATAACATCTTGGCTCTTTTCATGTTATTAGCTATCATATTGTTGCTATATACAAATACTAAAATGTTCAGCCAAATCAAATACCACCTTTAGAAAGTATTCAGTCAATAAGAGATTGTGATAAGTTGACAGAGGTGGGTGATGGGAGCAGCTTGGTTTTGTCCAGTGCACACACATTAGGAATGAGGAAACTTGGTGGGATTTTCCCAATTCTCATTCTGTGTCCATGGTTAAGCAACCAGACCTCTTGTTCATTTACCTCATTTCACATTGCTCTTTATGACTCAATATGTTGTGCTGCTGTTGATCTCTGGCTTGATTTGTGCACCTGGTGGAAATATTGCTGCCTAATCATCAGTCTTTTGCCCTCAGGTAAAAGGCTCAAGAGCCTAGAAATATAATGATACCTCAAGAAATTCCAGGGGAGAGGCCATTAAGTCAAGACATAAGAAATAGTCAGAATTGGACTCATTTATGAACTTGGAGCATTTCAATGTCACACACTGTGTTGGACATGGGTCTTGAGGCTGGATCAGTGCCTATAATTCATGTTAAAGAACACATGAAAAGCGTTTGCCATTCTTCCTTCATGTTAGCACAGACACTATTTCTAATTCTCTTCATACCTTCTTACACAGTTGTCATCTTCTGCTTTATTTTACTGTGTTCATCTTCTATGATACATCCAGTAATGCGCCAACAAAAACTCAAACAAAAAAGTTTGCTACAAAATGGGCTATTATTCAACTGCACTCATCATTGTCCCTCCACAGAGATACATAGCAAGTAAGGCAGTAGTGTCTGTGATGTGCTGAAAAGTTTGAAAAAGGAGCATTTATATCTTGCAATTTTTAAATTTCCATCCTATCTTACTGTGGGGAAATGCTTCTTGTCTTCTTTATAACAATGGAAAGGATGATATTCTTACAGGCCTTGATCTATTCGAAAGCCATTTGGACTTGAGATGCAGCTGGGCACATAAAGGAGTCTTTATTCTAGTTAAAAGCACCCAGTAGCCAATTAATTGTTATTATTTTAAATGCAAAGCATGCCCTGACTGTTTGTACCTCTCTCCCTCGAGGAAGGGCCTGAGGATCAAAGGAAAAAGAAAACAAAGATATCTTAACAATGGAAATCTTCATCATTTTCTATGACAGGGTAAAATAAGATGCTTGGGGCCAAGATACTCTGTATGTAGTTGCTTTGAGTTAAGTCCTTAGTTCAATTTAAGGCAACAAGCTTAAATGAGAGCTTGTATATGCTTTTGTTGTTGCTTTCCTCTAATGTCTGAGCTAAAGGGCATTTTGAGAGAATTTCTGTTTTGTTTCTGAACTAATGGAGCTGAAAGGATTTATCTAAACCTTGATCAGATTGCTTGGGTGAGATCAATATACCCTAGAGGCCAAGTGCGGTAGTAGGTGCAGTCCACCTGCACAGGCCTGTCCAAACAGTGTGGGAACCTTAAAGTGTTGAGTCAGTGCCAGGTGTACTCTTAGCGTGTTTTTCTCTGAAGACTATAACCTCACACCTGTACTTAACCCTGTGCTTATAGATAGATGTCCTATGCTTATATTTCCATTCCTTGAGGCTATAGTCTTCCTTCCTTTAAAGTATCTGTATTTTTCAACTAGATAATGACATTTATTTTTTCAATGATACTTTAGTACAATGTGCCCTTCGGTTGTAACTGCGACTAATAGAGTTATCCTTTCCTACAGCTCCAATAGTTATATTACTTAAGCTGATAGTAAGTAACTACACCAAAGATTTCTGTAAGTTTCCATACTAGCAGGATCAAATTTACCTGGGTAAATCTGAATTTGAAATTATAACCTTTCAAATGAAAAGAGCACTTTAGAAATGTTGAACTAATTAACACACCCACAGAAAAGGTAATCCAGGCACTGGTTTCTCACCACATTAGGAAACCTAAGGGAATGAAAGCCCAACCCAGTTGTAAAAGTTCACCCAGCTGCATTCGCTATTTCTTTTTCCATTTTGAATGCTTTTGCACTGTCCCATTTTCATTGTCTTCTAAGATCATTTAGATCTCAAAGGAAGATGATCAATGAATTTCCCTTTAGCGCTGAAAGGATTTCTGAACATTATGAGTGACTTTTTTCCTTTCTCAATAGGACAACTGCAGCTGCTACATTTCATTTCATTTTGTGTCTTTTTCATCTGTCAGGGGGATGGCTGTAATGCCTTAACAGTGTCCTGCTCATTTTCAACTCTTTATCCTTAGTCAAGGAGCCTGCGGTGCTCAATTCTTTCCCTAGGATTGCATCTCTATTCTTCTCGAGTTTCAGAGTAGAAAAAGAGTCCCTTCTTTAACACTGTAAGCTTTTCGCAGTCACAATACCATTAGTTTTGCATCCAGAGGTAATAATTAAGCAGGTAAAGGACTTTGCAGGTTTACTGCTCCAATTACTGAAACCTCAAAAAATATCCTAGACTATGAGAACAAAAGATATACAATAATCCTAGACTTCTTGTGTTACTTTTCTTCCATTTTGTTACCAGAAATCAGACTCAGGACCTTGTGCTTTCCAGGCAGGCGCCACACCACTGAGCTACATCCACAGCCCTGTATTACTTTTGTTTTGTAACCAATACAATCACATTCAAGAATGACCTCTGAAATTGTCCATATATTTAACATATGAAATGCCTTGTATGTGCGTTCATATTATATATAATAATTGGCTTTTTATACCTCAGTTCTATATGTGATTGACTTTCACTGCCTAGGCTGATAGCAATTTAGTCACAATTTCAAACAACTTTATGTGTTAATTTTTCTTAGAGTTTTCAGTCTAGTTGTTAGAAGCATGGGTTTTGGTCAAACTGAAATTCAAGTTTATGCCTTTTTTATCTTGAGATCTGGGAATGGCAGTTTTCCATTCCTTGAGGCTAAAATAAGGATGATAATGGTATCGACTGTATACAGATTAATAAGAAAATCAAGAATGAGAACAGCGTCACTTAATATTACTACCAAATGTTGTCATTGCTCTAAATATAGTTTCTTGAACTTATATCTTGAAAACCATGACTTCAGATGGAAGGAATATTTACAAGCTTTAAAAGTATGTTTTCAGGAGATATTTATGATACATAAATGTTGCACTTTCCAGTTGTATCTGTTTTAAAAAACTTTGAATAGAGAATAGTAAGAAAAAGTTACTTACCTAATTCACAATTCTGCCCTTCAAATCCAAGTTGACACCAACATTCATAGGCATTAATGTCATCCTTACAACTGCCACCATTTAAACATGGGTTGGACTCACACTGATCTCCATCTTTGAGATAGGTTAGGAAAGTGAATTATCAGATCAATTTGCTCAGAATGTCCAATCTTCTCTAGCATAGATTTATGGGGGGGGTAGAATAGAACTACTGACTTGGAAAGCAATTGCCAAACAGGGCAAGTGATACCTCTGTTCTCCTGAGTTTCTAAATGTCACTCCAGCCAAGGTTTTGGGGCTAACAGTATCCTAGCAAAGTGCCCCCAGAAAGACCTGTACATAGCTTATTTGATCTAAGGGAAGAGAAATACGAATATTTTTGAATAGAAATGCACTGTACCAGTACAGGGTCAAGATGATCTTCAGTTCTTCTTTATAGAATGATGGCAGAGATAATTCTAAATTAAATCACATCAAATCACTTCAAGCAATATTATCTATATGTCATACAAGACCTGCTTTATTGAAGGTCTTACAGAGCAGCCTGAGCTAGAAAATAAATGGTGCTTCCACTCAAGGAGCTGGTGGCCCGTGCATGGGGCAAATGCATCTACCTTGGTGTGCTGTTATTTAATGCTTAAGTGTCATGTGCTATAAGGGTTCAAGACAATAGAAAAGATGCCAGAGGCATGTGTTATTGCTTAGAGATAGTTTCCTGCTTACATGTTATGTTTCAAATGGTCTAGATGAAGGGAAACATAATGCTCAATAGATCATAGAAAATTTTAAAAGATTCTGTGCTGTGCTTTATCTATGAAAAAGTGGTTGTTCTCATTCTACCTTTTCTGAAGTTTCCACATTTACAGAGTTCCTGAAAGCCTTTGAAGACACTGGTAGTATGAAAAGAAGAGAAAGCAAGAGGCAAGAGGAGAAGGGTCGGTGTGAGAAGAGAACTTCTGAGTCTGGTATCTCAGTGTTCGGCCTCAGTCCATACTTCTAAAGAAGCTCCAGGAGAAAAGAACAAATACAATCAGAAGGGAGAGTGGTCCACACTTTGAGCTATAAAATATAGCCCTGAAGTACAAATGGTGCCCATTTTAAGTAAGATTCAGTATGTGGGAAAGAAAAGAATAAGAGATAAAAATGACAATAAGAATCAAAGAAAGAGAAAAGGGGAAACCAAAGCAAAATTTCTAATTATTAATCTTACTTTAAAGGAAAACTCTGTGACATCTAGTGATATGCCTGCTTGTCCTTCCACTTTGCCAGAAGCATGTATCCAGGCTCTATTGACTAAGAGACTAATATCCCTTTCTCAGAAATACGCTCTCTGTGGAAAATCTGCTTGCTGTAAAAATTAGACCTTGTCCCCTCTGGCCCTTGATCCAATGTGCTTTTGTGCAGATACTTTAATTTGTTCCAATTCTATGAAAACAAAATACATTATCTCTGGTTTATTATTATTGATGTTCAGAACTGGTCTAAAAAATGAACTACATTTTCACTTTATATTATAGACCAACAATTCTGAATTATTTAAGATGTTTCATTGAAAGGGTCTGGGCTTACAGCCAGCTACACAAGAACTTGTTTGCTGAAACATATCTTTAAAATGAGTGTCATTTTATCCGCATTTTGTCCTCCTTTGGGTTCTTGTCTGTGCATGCTTTAGGCTGAGACAAAGCCATGGTCAGCATGGGTCAGAAACAATACGAGACAAGTCCTTGCCAAGTGAGAGAGTCCCATTTGAAACCACTAGGTTCTTGTTTAAGAAGCAACTGTGTTTAGATCTGAAGGTGAGAAGTTGCAGAATAGAGAACTTGGGTTCTCTTCTGGGCTTCCTTCCCCAGCTGAGTGACCTTTGGCAAGCCCCTTACCCTTGTTAAGTTTCAGTTTCCTTGTCTTCAAAATGGAATTCATTATGTTTTGCTCACAAGGATGGTGTGAGGGTAGAGTGCGATAAGCATTCTAGAAACTTCTGTAAAAGGCACCTTGAGAAGTGCAGGCAGACACTGGGTAATGTGGTTGGGTGAGTATTTTTCAGCTAGGTTCTTTGCATGGAGATTAGTGGTAGAGAATAAGACAATGGTGAGGAGCCTGGCTTCGTGCTCTGTGTGAGAAATGGCATAGGTACTTTTATGATGGTTAGGAATCCAGACTGCCACCGAAAGGAGGCATTGGGTTTGTTCCTTTTGTGTTCTTGTTCTTGTTGCTTTAATTTTGATAAACAAAGCAGTTGTATCACAAACACTCCCTTGATGTTTCCCAAGTATCTATGCCCAAGGTATAGCAAGTTATGCATCTGGATGAACTCAAAGGCAGGGGCCAATCTTACACTATGTTACTAGGGCTGGGATGTTTGGAGGATGGGCAATGAAGGGCTCATTGTAATCTAAATGCATCCAGGTGTATTATGTTTGGAAAAGTAGACACTGATTTGCTTTTAAAAATAAGTCATGAGATTCAAGGTTTGAAATTCAGTAGCAATAGGGAATTTAACAAACTATCTGGAAGAATTTTAAGGATTCAGTAGAAATGCGCACGATAGCACTCATTTATAAGAACAAGGAAAGGTAGATAAAGCAATATAATGGGGCAGACCTCTTTTTCTCTCATGTATTAAAGACAAAGGTGGAAAATCATGAGTTATAAAGATACGAGAATGTCTCATAGCATCTCCAGAATAGGAACCATAGAAAATAGAATTGGATCTCAAACTGATGGAACTCAGTGAATTTGGTATCCAGGTTAATTTGTTTCCATCCTTGCAGAGGGTCTTAGGTATGCTGACCTGTGACACTTTCTTCAAAGTCCTCTTGCTAGATTTTAAATTACTTTTAAAATTAGTAATTATTAAAGTATGGCTTTTCCTCTCTTTGGTCAACTTGTTATTTACTAAGTTCCTCTGTTTCAGATATTGTTCCAAGTGCCAGGAATCCACCAAGAAATGAAAGAATTGATTCCCTGACAAAATGGAGCCTGCATTCTAGTAAGGTGGAGAAAATCAATGATAAATTCTATAAGAGAAAATGCTATGATACATTAGATCATGAAAACTGATAAAAGTTGAGCATCCCTAATAAACATCAAAATACAAACTGCTCCAAAATTTAAAACTTTGAAGAGCAGCATCACATTTGAAATATTCCATAGCATGCATGAAGCTTGGTTTCATACACAAAATTATCAAAAGTATTGTATCAAATTACCTTTGTGCTATGAATATAAGTTGTGTATGAAACATAAATGAATCTTATGCTCAGATTAGGCTCCTGTCTCTAAGATAGCTTGCTAGATATATGCAAATATTGGAAAATCTGAAAAAAAACCACCCTGAAATCTGAAATCCGCCTCATCCCAAGGATTTCAGATAAGGGATACTCAATATTTAGATCAAAAATAGAGTGAGAGAGGGGTATATAGAGTAGTTGAATTATTAACAGATGATCTAAGGGAAGCCTCATTTTGATGGGGCCACTTGGGCAAAGAGCTGAAGGAGGTGAGGAAGTGAGCCTAGGGCAAGCTGGGAATAGGCAGCTAAAAGAGCAGCCAGATACAGCCTGTGATGTGGGAGCGTTCCAGGAGTCCAGTGTGTAGAGAGGTGAGCAGTGGAAGAGACCAGGAGGGCAATGGGAAGGGACGGTAAGGATGATTAAGTAG
The DNA here is from genome assembly GCA_004027595.1 of Dinomys branickii. Taxonomy (NCBI): domain Eukaryota; kingdom Metazoa; phylum Chordata; class Mammalia; order Rodentia; family Dinomyidae; genus Dinomys; species Dinomys branickii. Next base: position 25,670 of record PVLD010017473.1, on the reverse strand, counting down.
GAAGACTTTGAAGCAGTGAACATTTTCAGACAACATTCTGTGACTGTCTACTGAGAATTGCAAACTCTCATTCAGTCCCAAGATGCAACCACTTCTGTATCTTTCTCCGTGTCCTGGGGTAGAATGACGTTCTCCATGAAGCCCTAGAGAGGCGTTAGCTGAGCTGCCAGCTGATATTCGCCACGCTGGAAGTATATCATCATTCCATTTCGGGGGAGAGTGGGATGGATTTTTCTGAGATTTTTTTGAGAGACTTTAATACCTTACTATTTATACAGAGAAAAAAATGCATAACTCTTGAATGTTTCACATACCAGCTACAGGATAAACTGAATTGCTTACCAACATACTGCTTCCAAAATTCAGTCTATAAAGAAAAAGAAAAAAAAACAAGAGGGGAAATTAATGGCAGCATTTAAAATGTTTTGATGTTGATTTCTCTTTTACAGCAGTTATAATGCAGACATGTATATTTTAAAATTCCAAAGAGAAATATCTCTTTCTTAAGGTTTTCTATCATTTGCTCTGCATCTGAAGGTTATTATGTGTAAATCCTCACCGTTTTTTCAGTGTTTTCAAAAACTTCTCGTGCTTCTTCAAAATTACACCGTTCTTCCAGACACTCTCTCTCAAGGTTTCCTCGAGCAAACTCTTCCAGTTTCCCTGAATTATACCTCTTTGCCCGATTCAGAATTTTGGTGGCATTTTCATGATCAAGAAAAACTGAAATATAAGAGAACTATACTTTAATTAAAAAAAGAAAATGTTATGCAAATTAAATACATCTCTTAAGAAAGGCTTTGTTTTTAATCCAAGTAATCCCCAAGCCAATTTCTCTTCAGGGCATGGAGCCAAAATTTGCAATGTTCTCCTAGTACTGTATACACGTGGAGATTTAGGAATTAAAATTCCATTTTACTTTTATTCGGGAGAGTTCCAATAACAAAAGGTCAGATTTTCAACCGCATTTGAATTTACTTTGGGTGAAGAAGAAAGTTCTCAAATAAGCGGTTAACTTCACACTTTGTCATCACTTGAAAATAGTTTATTGCAGATCCTTGCAAGGTGACCCATCACCCTGGCTGGACAGTGTTTTTAGGATATAGTTGCCCAATTACTTTGCAACAAATGTCTCATGAAGAATGAACAGAAGCCCAGTTTTGGTCTAGCTGCAAATGTGACCCCAGTGCCTTTCACTGGATATAAAAGAAAAATCACTGCATTTAAAAAAAGAATCTTCAGACACACAACGCCTTTGGCTGGTTTTTGTAATAGGAATTCCCGCAATGTAAGCATTTTTGGGGAATTCAGAATGTGGTTTACTTCAGCTACATCAGTCTGTGGAGACTCCCACAATCTGGAGGATAAAAGCCTTTTTCTGAAACCCTAGCTTTCCTTTCCTCCCCATCGCAGCCTCTGTGCCTGTCTCTGTCTTCCTTTGTACATACATGCACATATATAGGCACTTATATCTGTGGGCATGTGTATCTGTAATAACAAGAGCTCAGGAAAGTAGCCTGGAGTTTTTCCTTTTTGCAAGGCACCAGCAATAGATCTACTATCATCTCAAAAGGACTAAGTATTCATAAGTTGAACTTTCCAGGGCATTTGGGACTAGTTTCTCATTAACTCCAAAAAGAAAAAGAAATGAAAGAAAGAAACTAAACTTTATTACATTATATTCGGTGCAGCTGTTCACTGTACAGAGCGTTCTATTGCCTTGATATTCTTGCTCTGCAAGTCCCCTTGCTCCCTTTTCTCCTGTGTTTAGCCTAGCATTTTCTTCCTACTCTTTATTTGCCAACCTTTTAATTCTCTGCACCCCTTGTCAGTGCTGTGCCTCCCTTGCAAGGCCAAACCACAGAACAGTTCAGCCATCTGCCATCTTGTTTCTCTTCTGAGGCAGCAGCTGAACATTGGGCAGATGAGGGGTATTGGATCACTAAAGTGCACAAGGGAGCTGTCACGTATTGATGCCTCTCAGGCCCTTCAGGTCCTTCTCTCTACTCAGCAATTCATTTACTTGGCCCTGGGCACTCCTAAATAGCATCCGTGTCTGTAACCATTTATAGCATGGTTAAGTGACAATGTAGGATTTAAAATCAGATCAGACAGAATGGGGTTTGAGTCACATATGTGAGTCCTATGATGATGTGAACTTGGGCAAGTCATGTAAGCTATGAACCTTAATTTTCTCAAATATACAGTGAGTGTAAAGGTACAACGAAAGGACTATCTAGTTACGTTGGCAAGCTCAGGGAGGCAATACGTAGATAGGCATATGCTGCTTATCTCTTTCTTTCCACTCCTTTCATGCGGGCCCATTTTCCCTCCTTAATTCTCTCAATTCTCTTTAGCTCTCTCACACATTTCTGTAGCTCTTTTTCTTCCTGACGCTGATCCATGAAATAGAACAATTACTGGCCTAATCAGCCATGACCTCCTAAAAGACAATTCTGAGCTTATGCATGTCTCACCACTCTAAAACATTTCTGGTAGTTGATCTCTCCTTTTCCAGGAAATGCTTTCATGCAATCCACCCCTTCTTACTCTTGTCTTTGCTCTAATTCTCATTATCCACCCACTTCTTGGATCAGTTAATTCCCTATCCTCCACCTGACGCTTAAATTCCAAGGCTCTCCCAGGCTCCGGCCTCAAGTCTTTCCTTTTCATTTTACATGTCTGCACTAGGTTGACACTGGGGTGAGCTATTCAAGGTAACTACAGCATGACATCTAAGGACACCTCCCTCTCAGGGTGTGCAAGGACATTCATGCCCTACAGGCCTTGCTTGCTGTACTCTCATTTGGTTTTGGCCCTTTCAACAAAATTTACTGAGTGCTCCACTACTACCTCCAGGTACTGTGCTTGGTGCCATAATGTCCATGCTCACTCTCTGGATGCTCACACACACATGACTGCAACTCCTGTGTACACCGCATGGAGTCCTGAAATTCCATTTCTAGGCAGATACATTTTCTGAATTCCAGATCATCTTTCCAGCTCCCTAACTGCGTACCAGAATAGGGCTGGTGATTGCTAATGCTTATGTAGTCTTTCTGCTATGCTCAGCACTGCTTAGTACTTTGCAGTGACACTTTTATGTCACTTCATCCTCACAGTAGTCCTTTGACATCACAGGACATCTGATTTGTGTAAATGAGGACAACTGATGTTCCTTGAGGCTAAGTGATTTGCTTAAGGTAATATATTAAAGCATCGTGTAAAGTTTAGACTTTGGCAGTCAGATGACTGAGCCTATGCTCTTGGGCATTGTTCTGTTTCCCCATAGTCACATCAAACTCAAAACAGCCAAGAAATGCTTTATATACCTCCCCTTAATCTTCCACATCCCACTGTCATTAAGTTATACCAGTTCTACTTCCTTAATGTCATTTGGATTCTCCTCCTCTCTGTAAGCTATTGCGCAAGTTCCAGCCCTTGTACTTCCTCCAGATGATTACAAGATTGCTCTCCCTTAGCCTTTCCCCCCACCATCAGTTCAATAGACTATTCCATCCTGGGCCTTTCACTCAGCCACAAGCACTACTTCTGCTTACACTTCTGATACTTCTACAACGCATTCTACTGTCCAAGCTCCTTAGTGTAAGGGCTTTATTATCTGATGAGCTGGCCTTGCTAAGTTCTGCCTTATTGGTCATACTCAATACTCAAACTAGATGGAGCTCATGAAGTACCTCACATTGTGTGGAGCTGGATCTTTGCATATAAGGGACCCTCTCTCCATGGAATGCCCAGGTCAGATATTCAAGGATAGCGAGCTCTTAAAGACTCAGCTCCAAATATTGGCTCTCTATCAGGTGTTTCCCCATTTATTACGTTCCTTCTTCTGTGCTCCCGTAGCATGTGGAACATATATTATCAAATAATGAAACTTCTTGCCTGTTCCCGTGGGGCTTTAGGTCAAAGAGGGAGTCTGGTTTCTCCCCATGTCTCTAGTACCTTGCCACAGTACCTGCTGTCACAGCACTAACTCAGTAATGCCTGAATGAAAGACGGTTTTGACTCATGTAATTTAGAAAACTGAATTGGATTCACAGAGAAATTTCAGTTTCAAAATTTCAAATTGACAAAATAACACCTAAGAGCAGCAGCTGTGAAAATACATCTCCTTTTAGGAGACAAGGGCTATTTAATGCGGCGCAGCGCTCTGCCTTAATACTGCTCATGTATGGCGACACTCCCCCCGCCCTTTCCTCAAGAGCCTATTATCCCTGACTATAATAGCTCCTGAATGCTACTGCCTTTCTCAAACTTCAGTATTGTCTAGGGTTCATATATTTCACTTCCCTTCAGGATTATCTGTAGTCATTATTTCTCCAGCTCTGAAATCCTGGCTCCTCTTTCTCTCTATCCTTTTTCCTATAGCTGAGGTTTTCAGGGGGCAACAGTGCTCTTAAAACCAGCATCTCCCCACTTATTTCAAAGAAGGCTTTGGATCCTTTGTCCGCCCCCTTGTCACACTGATGAGATATATCTAACAAGTTGACTTTATGTTCTGCTTTGCGAATTTTCCACCATATTTTCTTTATCCCTTAACTTTACCCACTTTGCTAGTTCAGTTTAACCTTTGCATTCTCATACCATTATTTCAGAATTTCAGTCTGATTGCAAAGCTGACATCATGTCTGGCGTGGGAGCCAGAGGGCCAGTCTTCTTTCCGGGGACACTTAGGGTTGGCACCCCTGATCCTGGATCTGTCAGCTACTAGAGTTGATTCTAGCAGGTTGACAAGTGTGATAAATGCTTCCCTTGAGAACACGTGGTTTGTCCAAATGGAAAAGCTCTTGCCTGCATACCTCCCTCTGGGGAGTATATAAAGTCATTGTATTTGCGAGAAAACAAAGTGATGTATGTTGCATAAAGAAGTTTCTACTTTTTACAGCAGTTTGTAGACTTGTTTTTGTCTCCTAGGGAGCCCAATTGAGTATTCAGTTTCCTCACATATCAACTCTGAGACATATGGAATCACAGACAAAATGATTTATTCCCAATCCATGACAAACTTTTGTAATAAGTAAAAACTCACTAATGAAAGGTTAATGTTTCTATTTTAACTAATACTTTAAATTTATATACAATTAAAGGTATACAATTTTAAAAATTAGAGATAGGCCTCTTTATCTGGTTTTAAAATTTTAAAACACCATGTGTCTTCAAGTGAGACTTTTTGCATAAATGAGACCATCATTTGCGATTTTGTTGCTTCCCCTTTTGATTTCAAAGTGGTGAGGCTACAAAACCAAAAACAACAGGTTATATCCCCATCAGTTCTGCTGTTACGTTATCAAGACATTTCTCAATTTCAATTTTTTTTTGTAAACCCAGGAGACAAATATTTTCTAAGAGGAATTATACTGTCAAATCATAAGCTCAAAAGCATTTATTAAATAAAAATACAGCGTAAGTGTTGTAAACCTATCTAGTTTTAAAAATGTACTGGTACTGCTGGGACCTTAAATATTGCTATAAAATCACATAGTCATTACTTAGTGAAAAAAGCCCCAGATATTTCTTTATCTAAAAGATAAGCACCCTCAATGCATTTTTAAAAAGGAAACAAACCTGTACATTCAGCATTGAGTAGATATCCAAGAAGGCAAATGATGATGAGGCCCCACGATTCTGCCATGATCATACTCAGGAGCTGCATAACCTCTGCTAGTAGATTGTGCAAGTGGCAAGGCTGATCAATAGTTCCAAAGTACAAGCTGAGTTGTATTTACTTCTGGGAAATAATAGCCATCTCCCTCAGTGGGCCTTTGGGCTATTTCCAACAGCCTCTTGGGTCAACTGAAAAAATTGGCAGTGGTCATCATTAAAGTTCATCTCTGATTACCTGTGCTTCTGCTACGAGGGCTGAGCTTGAGTCTGAAGCAGGAAGAGACATATTTGTAGAGTGGAGAGAGATGTAGTGCCTATAGTTGTCCTGTGGCATCAGAATATACCAGTGGCTCCATTTTATCTTTGTCAAGGAAAAATATCATCATATAATTTAAAGTTAAAGAGATGGAAAAAACAAAGTCATTTCATAACTCACTTTTCTTTTTTTTTTTTGTATCAGAAAGTGAACTCAGGACCTCACACGTGCCAGGCAGAAGCTGTGCCACTGAGTTAATTCCCTGACCCTGGTCACTCATCACTTTAAAATACCTTAAAATATGCCTATGGGTCACCTGATGGATTTTAGTATGTTCCTCATAATCAGGAGTTTATAACCTTTCTTGTGCCAGGTACCATGTGGTGAAACATATGGACCCTGCCTCAGAGCACATGTATGTGTGTATCTGTATGCACATTATTCACAAACACACACACACACACACATATATATATTCATACACATATACATGTATATTACATGTATATGTGTATGAATAATATTGTGATACTATAATAGTGTATAGTGTATGTAAGAATATACTATCACTTGCCTTTCTTTGTGATACTGTTGTGATGTATTTTACTTCTACTTCAACATGTTAGAAATTCTGTATCACATTATTACTTTTGATTAAATCAGTCAACAATCTTACAAAAACTTTTAAAATGGTGAAACATTTCTTATACTTAGATATATATTTACCATTCTGATACTCTCATTTGTTTTTGTAAATTCAAGTCAATCTGTTATATTTTAATCACTCTAAGGAATTTTCATTGACAATTTTGATATCATAGTTCTCATCATACATTTTTTCAGCTTATGTTTATTTGAAAATGTCTCCATTTTACCTTTATTTAAAAATAATTTGAATAATATGGAATTCTTGGTTGAGTATTTTTCCTACTTTCAACACATGAAAAATATCATCACATTGTCTTCTGGCCTGCATTATTTCTGATGAGAAGGCAGTAAATATCCTTATCATTGATTTCCAGCAACCTAACTACAGCAAGACAGGGTTTTTTTGTTGAGATACTTGTATTTGTGGTTTGATATTTTTAATTGAATATGTAATTTTGGGACCTTCTTTTTAAGTTTTGTTTTAAAATAATTATAGAGCCATAGGAAATTGCAAAGAAAGTAAAAACAGATCCCATATATCTTTCACACAGTTACTGTCACTGTTTATAACTTATGTAAATATAGCACAACACTAAAACCAGGAAATGATCATTGGCATAATGTATGTGTATAATTCAAGTAATTTTATTACCTGTATAGACTTGTGTGATCACTACTACAGTCAATATACAGAACAATTCTATCATCACAAAATTCTACCTTGTGCTACTACCTTATACATTCTTACCTTTCCATCCATATTCCCAAACTCTTTGCACCAGTTTTATCTCTATAATGAAAATTCTACATGAATGGATTCATACAGTGTATGACCTTATGAAATTGTCTTCTTTTTCATTCAGTGCAATGACCTTGAGATCCATCTAGGTTGATGTATATTTCAATAGCTAATTCTTTTTTATTGCTGAGTAGTATTCCACAGTGAGGATGTAGCACAGTTTAATTTGCTAAGAGGAATTTCAGTTGTTTCCAGTTTTTTATTGCAATTATTTACTATAAATATTCATATACAGGCTTCTGTGTGAATGTAGGTTTTTAATTTCTTGGAAATTAATGCTCAAGAATAAAATTTCTTTATCATGTAGTAGTCAAATGTTTAGTTTTTTAATAACCTGCCAAGCTGCCAAAATGACTGTACACTTTTCATTTCTACGAGCAATGGATCAGTGATCCAGCTTTTCTGCACCCTTAGGAGCATTTGATATGTTCAGTATTTTATAGTTTAGTCATTCTGAAAGATATGTAGCAATATTTCATTGTGCTTTTTCCAATTATAGTGTTTTATTAGTGTATGTTTGCAGACATAATGAGCACAGTCCTCATGGGGAACTGGTGAATGTACATCACACATCTGAATTCTTTTCTCATCCCTGTCCCCTACCCATCATTCCTTCCTTCCTCCCTCCCTCTCTACCTCCCTTGCGCCCTTTCTTCCTTCCCATTCCCTTCATCTCTTGGTCCTCCTTCTGTTTGCAAAACATCTATTTTTCTGTTTGTTATTATATATTTTTATCTTGCTATTTATATTTTGGGTGTCTCATGTAAAAACTACCACATGATATTTAAGCTTGTGTGTCTGATTTCCTTCACTTCATGAAAACATATTCAACAATTCTGGCCATTAGAGAAGTGCAAATTAAAAAAAAAACACTGAGATTCTATCTTCCTCCAGAAAGAATGGCTATCATCAAGAAATCAAATAACACCAAGTTGGATTCATTCCAGGAATGCAAGGTGGTTCAATATTCATAATTCAATTGATATTATATACCATATCAATAGAGCCAAAGACAAGAACCATATGATCATTTCAACAGATGCAGCAAAAGCTCTTAACAAAGTCCAACATGCATTCCTGATAAAACCTCTACAGAAAATAGGAATAGATGGTCTTTACCTCAACCTCATCAAAGCCATCTATGACAAACCAACAGCCAACATCATACTAAATGGACAAAAATGGAAAGCTTTAACTTTAAAATCAGGAACAAGACAAGGATGTCTGCTGTCACCACTCCTGTTCAACGTAGTTCTGGAAGCATTAGCCAGAGCAATTAGACAAGAGAGAGAAATAAAAGGAATAAGGATAGGAAAGGAAGAAGTAAAACCCAAATGAAACCTGTAGTCCTAGATTTTAAAGAATCTTCACACTGATTTCAACAGTGCTTGTACCAGTCTACACTCCCACCAACAGAGGAGAAGCATTCCTTTTTTTTCCAGTCTCCCTAAAACTTGTTATTGGTTGATTTGTTGACCATAGGCATTCTTTCTGGAGTGCTATGGAATCTCAGCGTTGTTTTAATTTGCAACTCTCAAATGATCAGTAACATTGAATGTTTTTCCATGTATTTATTTGCCATTTGAATTTCTTCTTCTGAGAAGTTCATATTCATCTCAGATGCCCATTTCTGGACTGAGTCTTTAAATCTTGGGGGGGTTCTGATTTTTTTCAATTCTTTATATGTTGTAAATATTGGTCCTTTGTCCGGAGAACAACTGTTTAATGTTTTTTTCCAATCTATGGGTTGTCTTTTCACTCTGTTCGTAGTTTCTATTGTTGTGCAAAAGTTTTTTAATAAGATGAAATACCAGTTTAGTCTTTGTAGTATTTCTCAGGCAGTTGAGGTTTTATTCATGAAGTCTTTGCTTACACCTGTGTCTTTAAGGGTTCTATCTAATCTCTCTTCCAGTAGATTTAGTGTTTCTGTTTTAATGTTTAGATCTTCAATTTCTTTGGATTTTCATTTAGTGCATGGTGATATACATGGGTCTAGTTTTAGTTTTTGGCATGTGGAAAGCCAATTTTTATGGCATCATTTGTTAGAGAGGCTTTTTTTACTTCCACTAAATATGTTCAGCCATTTTGTCAAAGATAAGATGATTGTGTTTGAAGTTGTGTCTTCCTCTTCTAATCTGTTCCATTGATCCTCAGGTGTGTTTTTTGACCAGTAACATGCTGTTTCTTTTTTTTTTTTTTTTATCACAGTAGCTCTATAGTCTAATTTCAAGTCAGGGACTGTGACCCGCTGACTTGCATTTGTTGTCCAGAATTGCTTTGGCTATTCTAGGTCTCTTCTGGTTCCAAATGTATTTTAGGAATAATTTCTCTAGTTCTGAGAGATATGCTAATGGTAGTTTGTTCAGAATTGCGTTATGTCTGTATAACAATTTTGAGAGTATGGCCATTTTTACTACGTTGTTTTTTCCTACCCATGAGCAAGGGATATTTTTCCATTTTCTAATATTCTCTTTCATCTCCTTTTTCAGAGTATTGTTGTTTTCAATGTAAAGATCTTTTACTTCTTTTGTTAGACTGATTCTAAATACTTCATTTTTTGGATGTTATTGCGGAAGGTGTGGTTTTCCTAATTTCTCTCTCATTCAGTTTGTCATACATGTAAAGGAATGGTATTGATTTTTGAGTGCCGACTTCATATTTAGCTTGTGACTGAGTATGGTTAGTAAATCTAGAAGATTTTGGTAGAGTTTTGGGAATCTTCTATGTAGACTATTATGTCATCTACAAAAGACATCTACAAAAATTTATTTGTTTTATTTCTTTCTCTTGTCTAATTGCTCTAGGTAATACTTCCAGAACTATACTGAATAGGCATGGTCATGTGGACCTCCTTTTCGTGTTCCTGATTTTAGAGTGAAAGCTTTCAGTGTTTGATCATTTGGTATAATGTTAGCTGTTCATTTGTCATAGATGGTTTTTATAAGATTGTGATAAAGACCATCTACTCCAATTTTCTGTAGGTTTTTTTTTTTAAATCATGAATGGCTAATGGACTTTGTCACATACTTTTTCTGTGTCTATTTATATGACCTTGTCATTTTTATCCTTGGGTCTGTGGATGTAGTGTAGTACATTTATTGATTTGCATATGTTAAACTATCCCTGCATCCCTGGAATGAATCCTACTTGGTCATGTTGTATCATCTTGATGATTTGTTGAATTCTGTTTATCAATATCTTGTTGAGTATTTTGCATCTATGCCACTAAGGAGATTGGCCTGTAGTTCTCTTTTTTAGCTGGGTTCTTCTCTGGTTTTGCTTTCATTATAATACTTGCTTGCAGGAATGATTTTGGGTATATTGTTTCCCTTTCAGTTTCATCAAACAGTTTGAGGAGCAGTAGCATTAGATCTTCTCTATATATCTTATAGAATTCATCAGTGAATCCATCAGGACCTGCACTTTTATTTGTTGGTAAGTTTTTAACCACATTTTCAGTTTTATGTACTAATATTGGGTTATTTCAAATTTTTATATCTTCTTGATTTAAGCCTGGTAATTCATATGTATCTGGGAATCTGTCCATTTATTTTGTTTTTTCTATCAGAGTAAAGGTTTTCAAAGTATAAATTGATGATCTTCTGGATTTCTACAGGATCCATTTGATTTGACCATATAAATTCCTAGTTGCATGAATTTGAGTCTCTTTTCCCTTTTTTTAAGGTTGGTGAAGTGTTTGCCAATTTTATTTAACCTTTTAAAGAACCAACTCTTTGATTCATTTATTTTTGTGTTGTTTTCTTAGCCTCAGTTGCATTAATTTTTGCTCTGATCTTAACAATTTCCTCTTTCTTACTATGTTAAGGCTTGAGTTGCTCATCTTTTTCTAGAAGCTTGAGGTTCAACAGTAGGTTGTTTATTTGCTCTCATTCTATTTTCATGATGTGAGCATTCATGGTTAATTTCCTCACAGGACTGCTTTCATTGTAGTTGTATTGGCATTATCATTTAATTGTAGATATTACTTAATTTCTTCTATAATTTATCCCATGACCTATTGGTTGTTCAGGAGAGTACTATTTAATTTCCATGTGTTTATAGAGTCTTTATGGTTTTTTTGCCATTGACTTCATTTCACTATGAAGTGAAATTTCACTATGAAATTCACTATTCACTTCATTTCACTATGAAATTTCATTTCACTATGGACCTATAATATGCATGGGATAATTTCAATTTTTTCCCATTTACCCAAGCATTTTCTATGGGCTAGTATGCAATCTATTTTGGAGAACATCCCAAGCACTGTTGAGAAGAATGTGTGTTCTGCTGTAGTGTGGTGGAATACTCTGTATGGATCGACTGATTCTATTTGTTTGCAGGTTTGGTTTAGTTTGGATATTTCTTTGTTGATTTTTTGTCTAGTTGATCTATTTGTGACAATGGGGGATTACGTTCACCTATTACAATTGTGTTAGTGCTTATTTGATTTCTTTATTTGATGTCTGTTAATATTTGTTTTATATAGCTGAATGCCCTTGTATTTGGTGCATATATTTGTATTTTGTTATATATATTTATAATTCTTATTTCTTCTTCTTGGAATTTTCCTGTAACAAGTATGTTAGTGCTCTTTTACCTCTTTTGATCAGTCTTGGATTAAAGTTCACACTGTCTGTGAACCGAATAGTTACCCAGACTTGTTTCTGAGTCCCATGCCCATGGAGTATTTTTTTTCGTCCTTTGACTTTCAGTCTATGAATTTCTTTGGGAGTTAAATGTGTTTCTTGACTGCAGCGCATTTTTAGATCTTGTTTCTTGATCCATTCTGCAAGTGCATTTCTTTGGGTTGGTCAATTGAGACTATTTACATTGATAGTTATAAATGATATATATTGGCTTGACTTTGTCATATATTTCTCCTACTGACAGTTCCTTCCCTTTTATTTAATTTCATCCTTCATGAGATGGCTTCTTGCTATTCATACTCTTGGAATTATGGGCTTTGTTTTCTCCTTGTAGAATATCTTTAAGAGCTCTTTGTAGGGTTAGTTTAGTTGATATGAATTTCTTCATTTGTTATTTTTTCATGGAAGTATTTTCTTTCTCCATTTATTCTGAAATATAGTTTTGCAGGATACATCAATTTCAGTGTGAAGTTGTTTTCTTGCAGAACTTAAAATACTTCACCCCAAACTCTCCTTGATTTAAGTGTTTGTGTTGAGAAATCTGTAATTCTGATGGGCTTGCCTTTATAGGTGATTTGTTTCTTCTCTATAACAGCATTTAATGTTTTTTCTTATGTTGAATTTCTGGAAACTTGCTTATTTTATGCCTTGGTATAGATTTACTTTTTAAAATTTATTGTAAAATATAAAAGGAGGAAAACATATTAACAAACAGACATCCATTCACAAAATAGCATAAAAATAATATAAGCAATACTGAATTACAAAAAAAGTGGTAGGAAATTAACAATGGCTGCATTACATATTGATATCTTCAAAGTAGTTTCTCAAGAAAACAAATAGAGACATTCAAAACTGATCAAATAATTAATCATTAACTGATCCTTTCAGTAAAGTGATAGAAGTCAGTGTATAGATATGTTAGCTATGCTTTATATACATATGTACATAGTTTCCCCTTCTTTCTTTTCTCTTTTCCCTCATTCAATTTGCTTTACTTTTGAGCAGTGTCTTTTCTTTTCACAATGGGTATCACACCTCTTAATTTTTATTCACACTTTCAGATTCTTATACTAGTGAGACAATATGTTTCTTACACATGCAAGTCTGATTTATTTCACTTACAAGTGTGGTCTCTAGTTGTGACCATTTGCCTATGAAAACCTGGAGTTTATCTTACTTTACAGCTGAATAATATTCCACTATATAAAAATACCACAATTTTTTAATCCATTCCTCAGTGGATGGACATTTGAATTGCTTCCACAACTTAGCTATGACAAATTGCATTGCTATAAACATGGGTGCACATATATCACTGTGATATGATGTTTTCAGTTCTTCTGGGAAAATACCAAGAAGGGGAATAGCTGGATTAAATGGAAGCTGTAGACCTAGTTTACTGAGGAATCTCCAAACTGATTTGCACAGTGGTTTCACCAGTCTGCATTCCCACCAGCAGTGGAGAAGAGTTCCTATTTCTCCACAGCCTCACTAGAATCAGTTATTGGTTGATTTCTTAATGATAGCCATTCTTATTGGGGTGAGATGAAATCTCAATGTTGTTTTAATTTGCATTTCTCAAATGACTAATGATGTGGAACACTTTCTCATGTATTGGTTTGCCATTTGTGTTTCTTTATCTGAAAAGTGTGTATTCAACTCAGATGCCCATTTATGGATTGGGTCTTTGAATTTTGGGTGACTGATGTTTTTTAATTCTTTATATGTTCTAGATAGAAGACCTTTGTCTGAGGGACAGTCAGCTAAAGTTTTTCTTACCAATTTCTGAGTTTTCTTTCTACTCTGCTGGTGATTTCTTTAGATGTGCAGAAACTTTTCAGTAGGATGAGATTTCCAGTTGTTGAGTTGTAGATTTATTTTGATCATAACTAACTGTAGTTCATTATCCCTCACTTAACTGTATGTCAATTTTTTTTCTATGCTTGTGAAATTTTCTGCTATTACTTCTCTGAACAGAATTTTTTCTATCATTTGTGCTATCTCCTGCATCAACTCAAATCAATCTTATGTTGTTCTTCTTTGCTTCTTCTTGCAGTTGTTGGATTGTTCTTTCATGGTCCCTTACTATTTTCAAGAGAGTTTTCTGTCCCTGATTGCTAACCATGATCATGTCTTCTAGATCTCATATTCTACTTTCACTTTCTTTCATAAGGATTTACAAACTTTCAGTGTAATTTTTAATTTCCTTGCTATCTATTTGAATCTGTTTCATGGATTCTATTTCTTGTCTGTGTTGGACACTCATCATTTCCATTATTTTTCTATGCCCATTAATGTTTTAATCTAGGTATGGCTCAGATTTGCTAAGCAAGTCCCTCATTATTGTCAGCAGCTCTTTTTTAGTCTGTGAGATTATTTCTGTTTTGATATACGTTATAGACTGATGTATATATTTTTATTTCTTGTATTTTCATTCCAGCGAATTTAGATGCATAAGCTCTGTTTTCTTCTATCTGATTGTCCCCTGGATATGTCCTTGATGGGCTGGAAGTCTGAGATTGCATTTTGCTTCTGTGGCTTAGGACCTATATCTCCTCATATAAATTTCAGCATGATATTATTTTTATTAAAAAAACTGCTGCTGGGTCACCAGCCCTTAGCCCAGGAAGAATCTCGGACATGCCAACCAGCCCCACTGGAGGAATATAGGTGTCTGGGCCCTCCTCCTGTATCAGTGGGCCCAGGTGACTGAGGGAATGCCAGCCACACAGTAAGACTGCACTAGGTTGTACAAGACACACAGGCAAGACTAGTGAAATTGAAAGTCCCAAATATGAGCCAACAGGTGGTAAGTTAGGTAAAGCATCCTTGGGCTTAGAGACAAAGACACACAGAATAGAAGTAGGTGGGTGGGGTCATCCACTCTTTTTAAAAAATTTAATTATTTTCATTTTATCTTGTTTTATCTTTGTTTCAACCTTAATTTCCTTTCCTTTTCCTTTTCTCTTTTCTCAATTTTTGTCTTTTTTCTCTATTTTCTAAATGGCTGGGGAGAATTCAAGCCATATAAAACTAATACCATCCCTCAAGCCCAAAGACCAAGTTCAGATAATCCCTCAAATGTTCCTTTATTCTCTCTTTGCTACCTCCTTCTCTAGTTTTGCGAACCTTGTGTGATCGACCTTTGCACTGCAGCCTTGCTTCTACTTCATTTCCAGTTATCTTTGTTTTATAAACTATCTTCCCTAAATTTCCCGAACACAGGGAAAAACCACTCTACCAAGGGGCAATACTTTGTGTAAAAACTCCTAAATTAACATGTATATATAACTACACCCTTTGCTCCTCTGGCCTAAAGTACAAAATCAATAATTCACGCAGTTTTACAGTCTCTAAATTGTGCTTGATCTTATTACTACTAATTGTACTACCTTAGATAGGATGTCATATCTGCTGTAATCAGTTGTTCTCCCTTAAGTAAAAATACTGAGAAGCTTGGGGTAATAACCTCAGCACAGCCCAATACCAAAGGACTGGAGACTGTGCCAAACAGAAAGCAACATCCTACTCCAATTAATTGGGAAGGTAGGATCTTGGGACAGACACAAACCAAGAACCTCTTATGCACAGAAGACATCCCTGAAAAACAGACTTTTTGTAGAAAGACATTGATACTAGTGATGTAGCTACCTACAACAAAAACTCACAAGAAGCTTCAGAGAAAAAAAATAAAAAAAATAAAAATTTTTTGAAATAGAAAATGACAAAGTAAACAAGGAAAATGTAATTTGAAGTCAACCCAACCAAAACAAGTCCAGGAGATATCAACAGAGCAGAAATGGAAAGACACACACTTAAAATTTCTGAAATGATAGCATTCAAAGTAAAGAAAAAAATCCAAGAAGTTAGAGAGGACATCAGATCAGAAATATTTTCTCAGATAAAAAAAAAGACAACTGTAATGAAGGAATTGCTCAGTATATCTAGAGAAGACTATGTTTAAGAAATAGAGGAGCATAGGAAAATGATGGAAACCAAGAATGATCAATATAGGAAAGAAATGGAATGAATGAAACAGCTTCAAAGAAATATCCAGGAAATTAAAATTTCCACTGAAAACTGGCAAATCCACTTGAATGAAAATGAAGATAAACTTTTAGACCTTGAAGATGGGATCTCAGCAATAGATCATGAAACTAATGACCTCTTAAAAATAACAAGGACTGGGAAATAAAATTTCAACAGCTGCAAGACAACACAAAGTAAAACAATATAAAATAATTGGTGTCAATGAAAACACAGGAGTCAACACAAATGACATGAAAAGACTATTTACAGAAGTAATAGCAGATAATATCCCAAGCATGGAAGAGAATTGCACATAAAGTTTAAGTGAGTCACATAGAATTCCAAACAGCCACAATCAAAATAAATCTACACTAAGGCATATAATAATGGAGATCCAAGAAACTCAGCACTGAAATAAAATCTTAAAAGGTGTTAGAGAAAAGAAATAGATCACCTATAAGAAAGCCCATTGTAATCATGGCTGACTTCTCAACATAAATCAAAAAGTGAAGAAGAGCTTGGAGTGAGTATTTCAAGTCTGGAAAGAAAACAACTTCCAGCCTAGATTGATGTACCTGTAAAACTTACCTTCAAAATTAATGGAGAAATAAAATACTTCCATGACAAAAGACAACTGAAGAAATTCATGACCACCAAATCAACCTTAAAAAGAGTACTCAAAGATATTCTAGATACAGATAAAAGGACCACATTTCCAAGAACATGTCAGAAAAACCCACCAGGCAGGGCAAGCAACTAAAAACAGAGGGGAAAAGCAGGGAACCAACAGCAGGAAAATACCATGACAAAGATGAGCCAATACATATTAGTTATAACCATAGATGTAAATGGCCTCAATTCATCCGTCAAAAGAAACAGACTGGCAAAACGTATCATGAAACAAGATATAACAATATGCTGTGTACAAGGAGCATATTTAACTCAGAAAGAAACTCTTAGACTGAAAGTCAAAGTAGGGAAAATAATACTTCATGCAACAAGAGCCCAGAAAAAAAGTAGGGGTATATATTCTCTTTGAAAACAATGTGTACTTTAATATAAGAATGATCAGAAGAACTAAAGAAGATCACTATTAACTTTTGTTAAGGGAAAAATTCAAGAGGAAGAAGTAACAATCATAAATATGTATGCACAATATATGGTAACACCAAAGTATATAAGACAAATATTGATAGACATGAAAACTCAAATAAATAACACAGTTGTAACGGGGGACCTTAACATGACATTGTCACAAAGAGATAGACCAACTAGAAAAAAAAGACAAAGAAATAGAATAATTGAACCAGACCTGTGAATAAATGGGCTTAGTAGGAGTTTACAGAATGTTTCAACCAGTGATATGAGAATACACATTTTTCTCAGCTCTACATGGGACATTCTGTAAAATAAACCATATATAATCCATTGAAAATGCCTCAGTAAATATAAAGGAGTTAAAACTATCCCATCCATATTATCTGACTATAGTGAAATGAAATTTGAACTTAATGGCAAAAGAAACCCAAAACTCCATAAACACATGCAAAATAAATAACAAACTCCTGAAAAACCAATGGGTCACAGATAAAATTAAAGAAGAAATTACACCTTATCTATAGTAAATAAAAATGCTGATAAACATATTGGAACCTGTGGGATGCAATGTAAACAGTCCTAAAAGAGAAATGTATAATGGTGAATCTTGTATCAGGAAAACAGGACAAGAAGAAATAAACAAACTGCTGCTACACCTCATGTTCTAGAAAAAGGAGAGCAATTCAAACCCAAAGCCCAAAGACAGAAGGAAATTATAAAGATCATGGTAGAAATTAATGCAATTTAGAGAAAAAACTAGAAAGAATTGAGTCTTAGAGTTGGTTCTTTGAAAGAATAAATAATATTGATGAATCCATAGCTAACTTTATCAAAAAAAGGAAAGAAAAAACTCAAATTCTTGGTGTGAGGAATGAAGAGAGTGAAATCAGTACAGGTCCTATGGAATTTCAGAAGATAATGAACATATACTTTGAAAATCATTGTGCACATAGGATAGGAAGCACTGAAAAAATGGACAGAATCCTAGAAACATATGAATTTCTAAAGCTGAATCAAGCAGATGTGAAAATTCTGAATAACCCAATATCAGTTAATGAAACTGAAAACATAATTGAAAACTTATGAACAGAGCAAAAGCCCAAGCCCTGATGGTTCACAGCTCAATTCTATAAGATATTTAGAGATGATTTAATGCGAATACTCCTCACATATTTAATGACATTGAAAATGAAGCAATTTGCCCTAATTTATTCTTGGAAGCAAGTATTACTGTTACCAAAACTGGAGAAAGACCCAACCCAAAAAGAGTACTACAGACCAATCTCCCTAATGAACCTAGGTATAAAAATCCCCAATAAATTACTAGCAAACAGAATGCAGCAAATCATCAAGAAGATTATATGCCATGAACAAGTGGTATTCATCTGACAAATACAGGGATGGTTCAATGGAAGCAAATCAAAATCATAATTTATCATATCAACAAAGTCAAGGACAAAAAAGCACATGATCATCAGAGTAGATGTAGAAAAAACTTCTGATAATGGCCAGCACTCATGCATGATGTAAACCCTACAGAAAATCAGAATAGATGGACTTTACCTCAATCTCATCAAAGCCATCTATGAAAAACCAGCAGCCAACGTCATACTAAATGCACACAAACTGAAAGCTTTCACTCTAAAATCAGGAACAAGACAAGAATGCCCACTATCACCACTCCTATTCGTTACAGTTCTGGAAACATTAGCCAAAGCAATTTGACAAGAGAGAGAAATAAAAGGAATAGGATAGGAAAGGAAGAAGTTAAATTATCATTATATGCAGATGACGGGATATTCTATATAGAAGACTCCAAAACCTCAGCCAAAATACTTCTAAAATAAGTAAATTTAGTAGCGTAGCTGGACAGAAATCAATACTTAAAAATCAATAGAATTCCTATATACAAACAAAAAAGTCACTGAGAGAGAAATTTTTGAAATAACACCTTTTCCAATAGCATCTAAAAAATGAAATACTTAAGAACATTCTAACAAAAGAAGAAAAAGATCTCTACATTGAATATCACAGTGCTATGAAAAAGGAGATCAAATAGGATATCAGAAAATGGAAAGATATCCCTTGCTCATGGATTAGAAGAACCAACATAGTGAAAATCTCCATATTCCCAAAACTGTTATACAGATTTAATACAATTCTGATCACAGTAACATTAGCATACCTCACATATCTACAGAAAACACTTCTAAAATTCATTTAGAAACAGAAGAGCCCTAGAATGACAAAGGTAATCCTGGACAACAGAGGCAAATCAAGAGGCATCACAATCCCTGACTTGAAAGTATACTACAAAGCTACTGTGATAAAATCAGCATGGTAATGGCAAATAAAACTGACCTGAGGATCAGTGGAACAGATTAGAAGATGCATACACTACTGCAAACACATTCAGCCAACTTATCTTTGACAAATGAGCCAAATATATTCACTGGAAGAAAGATAGCCTCTTTAATAAACAGTGATGGAAAATTGGTTTTCCACATGCCCAAGACTAATACTAGAACAATGTCTATCACCATGCACTAAAATAAAATCACAATGTGTCAAAGGTCTAAATATTAAAACAGAAAGACTAAATCTGCTGGAAGAGAAAGTAGGTAGAAATCTCTAAGACGTAAGAATAGGAAGAGAGTTCATGAACAAAACACAAACTGCACAGGAATTACTTCAAGGAGTCAACAACTGGGATCTCATCATCTGAAACTGTTTTTGTACATCAAAAAATCACCTATAGAATGGAAAGACAATCCCTAGCATGGGAAAGTATTTTACCCAACAGTCCCTCAGAACAAGGACTTATATCTAGAACATATAAATAATTGAAAAAGTCATACTCCCTAAATTCAAAGACCCAGTCAAAAAATGGGCATCTGAGATGAAGAAATACAAGTGGCAAGTAAGTACATGCAAAAGTGTTCAACATCACTGGTCATTTGAGAAGTGTAAATTAGAACAACACTGAGATTCCATCTCACTCCAGAAAGAATGGCTATCGTCAAGAAGTCAGACTTTCCAAATGGTGAGGCTATGGGCAAATGAAACCCTTCTCTACTCTTGATGGGAATGTAGCCTCGTACAGCCACTGTGGAAATCAGTGTGGAGATTCTTCAAAAAATTAGGATTAGAGGTCCCACTCCACCCAGCTATTCTTCTAGATATTTTCCCATAAGAATTAAAAACATGGTACCACACTGATATATATGCACCCATGTTTATAATAGGGCTATTTGTAATAGCTAAATCTTGGAAACAGTTCAACCACTCATTTTCTGAGGAATGTATAAAAATATGTGGTATTTTTATACTTTAGAATATTAGTCAACTATAAAGAAAGATGAACTCAAGGATTTTATAGGTAAATAGATATAATTAGACACCATACTCATAAGTGAAATAAATGTGACTTGCATGTGTAAACATTGTATTGTCTCTCTAGTGTAGGAAACTGAGAGAATAAATAAGATCCAAAATCCACAAAAGATACTTCAAAACGGGAAGAAAATGCTCAAAAGTAAAAAAGCACCTGGAATGGGGGAAAAGAGAAAAGAAGGAAGGGAAATTCTGCCATTTTTATTAGTTCATTGAAAAGAATGGTTTGTTATATTGTTTGATCGATTTTTCTTGCTATGTCTTATAATCTGTGCAACTACTTTGAAGATAACACTATGCAATTTATTAACCATTGTTCATCTCCTATTATCTTATTTAGAAATTCTGTATCATTTCAGAAATTTTAGCTATGACTTTCACGTTCTTTCTTGTTGATGTTTCCTGGACTTGTTCTTGGCAGGCTGGAGATTTGAGATTGCATTTTGCTCCTTCTTTTTGTCATTTTCAAATCTCTGTAGGTTTCCTGGGATTCAGGATCATTCTTGCAATGGCGGCTGGAAGTACAGGATAAGGTTTTGGGCTCCCACAAAGCAAACTAATGCTTCTTGGGACCCAGGGTCCTTCCTGCAATCGTAATAGGGGGCTGATCTGGGTCTCTGGCTCCCAGACAACTCAATGAACCCTCACAGAATTGAGGGACCAATGTGTATTCGATCAGCTGCTGTTGAATGTTGAACCAGTATCACATACTTGAAAAAAAGCCAATTTGGTCATGGAACGTCTAATTTTTCCTATTCTGTTTTATTGTAGTAAAACCATTTAAGGTGTACCCTCTTAACAATATTTAAATGTACAGTACAGTATTGTTGGCTATAAGTACAATGCTGTACAGCAGATTTCTATAATTTATTCATCTTTCTTAGGTGAAACTTCATATCTATTGATTTGTTACTACCGTTTACTCCTGCCCTCTAGCCCTCAGCAATCGTCTTTCCACTCTTTGTTTCTATGCCATTGATTTTTATAGATAAATCATATACATGGAATCGTCCCATGATTTTGGTATGTGGTGAGATATTTTACTTAGCATTTATTTTCATGTTTCCTTCCTTTCATTATATATGGCAGAATTTGCTTTTTAAAGGTTGAATGATATTCCACTGTATGAATTTAGCACATTTTCTTTATCCATTCACCTATTATTATATATTTAAGTGTTTTCCACTTTTTCTTAAATATTGTA
Source organism: Dinomys branickii (assembly GCA_004027595.1). Classification (NCBI taxonomy): domain Eukaryota; kingdom Metazoa; phylum Chordata; class Mammalia; order Rodentia; family Dinomyidae; genus Dinomys; species Dinomys branickii. The sequence continues at coordinate 3,966 of PVLD010017473.1, read as the reverse complement.
AGATTTAAATTTTTAGTATTTCATTTAGAAATTTTACATCTAATTTTATGTGTGATGTTTCTTTTTTTGGTACTATGTTTGGTGTTTTTATTGTGGTAATAATGTCCTCTTTAATGATTTAGAAATGCTTCTTCATTTTTTTTTCCTGAGGCAGTTTATGAAAATCCCGTTAATCATTTTGTTGATTGGTAAAATTCTCCAGTGCAACTGTGTAGGCATGAATAATCCTACTTTATAAGCTTTAAAATTATTAATCGAAGGTTTTTGCATTGTTGTAGGGCAAATCAAATACTGTAGTTCATCTTATTTGAGTTTTGTTAGTTTGTTCTCAGGAATTTACTTATTTATTTTGTTACTGAATTTAGTAATGTGAAGTTATTTGTGCTATCCCTTTATTATATTTCAATGGTTGTAGAATTTGCAGCAACATCCTCTATTTCATTGCTAATATTTTTGATTTCTATTGTCTCTCTTTTTTGAGGTTGCTAGAAATTTCTTAGTTTTATGAATTTTTTTCAAAGAGGTAACTCTGTTGCAAATATTTAATTTTACTTTTGATTAACAAGTATTAATTATACATGTCTATGGTGTTCAGTGCGATATTTTAGCACATGGATACAGTTACCACTGTTCAAATCCACACTCTGTGCAAATTCCTGTCCCTACTTCTGGCTATCACCATTCTGTACTCACATCAACTTCTTTAACTTCCATGTGCCAAACAGGACATTGTTTCCTTAAACTCCTTTATTGTTTTGCAGTTACTATCAATAGTTTCAGCTCTGATGTTTATTATTTCCTTCCTTGTCTTCACTTTGAGTTTATTTTTCTATTACTTTCCTGAGATAAAAAAATTAATTATTGATTAATGCCTTTCCTCATTCTTTTGTCTTTTTTAGACAATATTTTTCAATGGAGTTCAGGCTGGCCTTGAACTTACTTTGTAGACAAGGCTGGCTTCAAACTCATGGCAATACTCCTGGCTCACCCTCTCCCCCCAACCCCCCAAGTGCTGGGATTACTGGTGTGTGCTACCATACCAAAAATAACCTTACTGCATTCTAATGTTAATATTTATGCTCTAAATTTTTTCTGCATTGTCTTAGCTGTATATAACAAAATTGATACTTCTCATTTTTATTCAATATGATGTATTGTTTGATTTCCCTTGACATTTAATCTCTTTAACCACTGTTTTTTAAACTTTTGTGTATTTGGACATTTTATACTGTCTATTACAGTTTTCTATTTTGATCTGATTGTTGTCAAAGAACATATTGCATGATTTCAGTTCCTATAAGGCTGTTCTAGTGTGTTTTATGGCCCAGGATATGTTTATACTTATGAATATTTCACAGCCCTTTGGAGGAAAACATTCTACTGTTTTTAGGTGGAGTATTGCATATAAGCCAGTCTACTGGTTTCTCATGTTCTTCAGATGTTTTGTATTGCTAGCTTTTTGGTAGCATTTTTGACAGTTCCTGAGAAGGAAGTGTTTAAATTCCCATCCATAATTTTGGATTTGTTTATTTCTTTTACTCTATGAGTTTCAGCTTCATGTATTTTGAAAGTGTGTTGTTTAGTGTGTAACACAATTAGGGTAATTATGATTCCCTGGTGGTTTAATCCTTTTATCCCTGTTATATCCCTCCTTATCTACAGTAATTGCTTTGTTCTTATGTCAATTTTTTCTGATATTAATATAGCCATTTCTACTTTTTAAATTATTAATGACTTAATGATATACATTTTTCTATTCTTTTACTTTTATCCCACATATGTTCTTGAATTTGAAGTGAATTTCTAATAAACAGCATAGAATTAGGTCATGTTTTAAAATTTTCCATTATTTCTTGTTTTTAATTAGTATTTAGTTCTCTTACACTGACATGTTAGTGCTTGATATGTCCCTTTATTGTTTTTTTCACCTCTTGTTTGAATGTTTCTGTTTTTTCATAATTTCTGTGGATTATTTGAAAAAATTAAGATTTTATTCCATCTTGATTTACTTAGAGTTTTAAGGTATCTTATTGTATAATTTTGTAAGATTTTCTGTAGATATTATATTGTATATATGTTGCTTGCCGCAGAGTATTTTATTAATATTTTAGCACTGTAAGTGGAGTGTGAATTCTTATTTTGATTTTGGTCCCTTAAATTTTTCTACTTTTAAATATTATTTTCTTGATAACCATATGTTGACTTTTTGTTTTAATCAACAAATATAATTTATATAAGACCTGGGGAAACTTAAACTTTATTGAATATATCTATATCTGCTCCCTCCATTGTTCCATCCTGCTATCCAATGCTCCAGGATTCATTATTTCAAAGAATTTCCTTTATTTATTCTTTAAGGATGGGACTATAAGCAACAAATTATTGTAATGATGCTCTCTCTAAAAATGCCTTTGTTTCCCTTTCTTTCTGAAGGCTAGTTTTCCTAGATAGAGAATTTGTGGTTGATGATTTTTTCTTCATGACTTGAAAAATACTTTGCCAAGTCCTCTGGTCTTCATGGCTTTAGATGAGAAATTGATTGTTACTAAAATTTATCTTCCTCTATAGGTAATGTGTCATATTTCTTTGACTGCATTCACGATTTATTTCTTTGTCTTTAGTTTTAAGAATTTTAGTTATGATGTGTTTTGGCATGAATTTCTGTGCTATTTGTACTATTTGGAATTCATTCAGCTTCTTGAACCTCTAAGCTTGTGTGTATTGCCAAGGTTTTAAGATTTCAGCAACTATGCACTTGATCCCGTTTCCTTTTTCTTCTTCCAAGACTGTGGTGACATGAATGCTTTGTGTTTTTATTGTTCCATACGTCTCTCTCTTTTCATTTTTATTAGCCTTTATTTTCTTTGTTCTCAAGAAACGTCTGTGAATTCAGTGGTGTTCAATGAGTTTGGCCGAACTCTCGGCAAGATTACTGATTATATCCTTTGTCCCCTCCATTCTGATACTGAGCCCATCTGCAGAATTTTTAAATTTTTTATTGCTTTTGTTTCAGTTTTATTTTTATTTTTTCTATTTTTTATTGAGACATAATGTTTGCACATCTTTGTGAGGCACATTATGATAATTGGATACATGTGTACAGTGTGTAAAGATCATTATTTTAGTCTCATATTTTGTATTTCTCTCTTTCTAATGTCTGTATTTTTGTTGAGTTTTTTCTTTTTATTTTTTGAGATAATTTTTAATTGATTACTGCAACATTTTTATGATGGCTGCTTTAATATCCTTGTCAGATAATTACAATATCTGATTTGTTTCTTTGTTGACTCTTCTTGACAGTCTTTTCTTACCATATAGTATTTTCTTGGCTCTTGGTATGATAGGTGATTTTTAATTGCATCTTGGAGATTTGGCACTTATATTAATAGATTGTGCAGCCTATTTGTCAGGCTACCAGTCTATTTAGGGTTAATACCAAGGCTCTGGGTTACTTTTTTGGGCCACTTTCCAATTTCAATTTAATTTCTAGAATCTTTGTGATATTATCTTATAGTTATAAGTCAGTTTACGTTATATTATGAAAATTATCTGGGAAAACCGGACCCAATCAGGTGTGCTCTTTGAAAGCAAAGAGCTTTCTCCACCTGAGAGCAGAAGTCAGGGATGCTCAAAATGCAAGAAGATTTGGTGAAGCATCAAGTCTTTGAAACGGAGGAAGCCATGTGAAAGGACTAAAGGTTGGTCTCTAGGGGCTCACAAGTACCTGTGGCTAACAGCTGACATGAATTCAGGGACTGTCGTGCTATTGGCTAACATGGTTCTACTATTGTATTATATCACTTAATGCTAAGCAATAATCGATGACAGGATATTAGATTAATAGTGTATATCTGTATGTGTTAGCCTGAACACACACTTCGAAGATATCAATATGTAAAGCAGCAACAAGCGGTGTTTTTTTTCTGTTGTTGTTGTTGTTGATGTTGTTGCTGTTGTTGATGTATG
>PVLD010017472.1:23452-41886 GCA_004027595.1 Dinomys branickii | reverse complement strand
GTCTGACTAAATTTGCATGCCTGTATATGGGTCCATACATCTACAATTCGAAGATATCAATGGATAAAGCAACAACTACTGTTGAGACCATATCACCTTGTCTATAGATTAGTTGTGATTGTACTATTTTCTATGATAATGGGTGTCTGTTTGTCAATATGTTTTTGTACTTTTATGTTTCTAAAATAAAAAAAAAAAAAGGAAATTCATACACTGAAAGTCAAAGGATGGAAAACATGCAACAGAAACCTAGAAAAGAGCAGGAGTGGCTATTCTTTTTGCAGACAATATGAACTTTGAGAATGATCAAAAGATATATATTGTAATTATTATTGCCAGGTGTCGTGGTGCATGCCTATAATCCCAGCACTCAGGAGGCTGAGGCAGAAAGACTATTGTGAGTTTGAGACCAGCCTGGGCTACAAAGTGAGCTCAAAGCTAGCCTGAGCTGCATAATGAGAACCTGTTTCAGAGAGAGAGAGAGAGAGAGAGAGAGAGAGAGAGAGAGAGAGAGAGAGAGACAGGAGAAAGAGATAGAAGGTCACTACAAACTTGTTAGGGGAAAACTTCTAGAGGAAGACACAATCATAAATATATATGCACCAAAAACAGGTGCACCCAACTATAGTTGACATATCAGACAGATATTAAAAGATATGAAAAATCAAATAAATAATAACACAATTGTAATGGGAGAACTTAACACCCCATTGTTACAAAGTGATAGATCAATGAGACAAAAAATCAGCAAAGAAATAATAGAACTAAACCAAACATGTGAACAAATGGACTTAGTAGACCTTTACAAAGTTTTCTACCCAACAACATCAGAATACATATTCTCCTCAGTACTAAATGAGATGTTCTCTAAAATAGACTGTATATTAGCCCACAAAACATGCTTAAGAATATGTATAGAAATTGAAATAATCCCAAATAAAGTGAATATTATCTGACCATAGTGCAATGAAATTGGAAATTATTGACAAAGGATACCATAAAAACTCCATAAACACATAGATAATAAATAACACTATCCTTAACAACCAATAGGTCATAGATAAAATCAAAGAAAACATTAAACAATATCTACAAGCAAACAAAAATGCAGATAAACTTATCAGAACTTGTGGGAGGCAGTGAAAGAAAGACTCAGGGGGAAATTTTTAGCGTTGAATTCTCACATCAGGAATACAGAATGAGTACAAATAAACAACCTCATGTTGCACTTCAAGCTTCCAGAAAAAGAAGAGCAAATCAAGCACAAAGCCCAAAGAAGGAAGGAAATATAAATATCAGAGCAGAACTTAACACCACTGAAGCTAAGAAAACAATACAAAGAATGAGTGAATTGAAGAGTTGGTTCTTTAAAAGAATAAATATGTTTGATAAACCCTAGCTATCCTTATGAAAATAAGGGAAGAAAAACTCTAACTCATTCCATAAACAATAAAAAGAGTGAAATCACTACAGATCCTGTGGAAATTCAGAAGATCATCAATACCTACCTCAAAAGTCTTCACTCTCATGGGATGGAAAACTCAGAAGAAATGGGTGGATTTTTAGAAACACGAATTGCCAATGCTGAATCCAGAAGATATAAAAATTCTGAATAACCCCATATCAGTCAACTGAAATATATAATAAAAAAATTACCAACAAAGAAAAGCCCAGGTCATAATAAATTCACAGATGAATTCCACGAGAAATTTAGAGAAGATTTAAAACCAATAATCCTCAAACTTTAATGAAATTGAAAGGGAAGCAATTCTACCTAACACATGCCTGGAGGCAAGAATTACCCTGATACCAAAACCAAAAGACCCAACCCAAAAGGAAAAGTACAGGCCAATCTCCCTAGTGAACATAGTTGCAAAAATCTTCAATAAGATACTGGAAAATAGAATTCTGCAAATCAGCAAGAAGGTTATAGATCATGATCAAGTTGGATTCATCCCAGTAATGTAGGGATGGTTCAATATCTGCAAATCAGTAAGGGTAATACACCATATCAACAGAGCCAAAGAAAAAAACCACATAATCTTCTCAATAGATGCAGAAAAAGCTTTTGATAAAGCCCAACACTCATTCATGATAACAAGCCTACAGAAAATCAGAATATTTGTTCTTTCTCTCACTCTGATAAAAACTGTCCATGGCAAACCAACAGTCAACATCATGTTAATTGGACAAAATATGAAAACTTTCACCTTAAATTCAGGAACAAGTCAAGGATGACCATTTTCACCACTCCTTTTCAATATGGTTCTGCAAACGTTAGCCAGAGCATTAGGAGGATAGAGAAATAAAAGGAATAAGGATAAGGAAAGGAAGAAGTGAATTATTATTTGCAAATGACATGACATTCTGTGTAGAAGACCCCAGAAATTCCACCAAAGTACTTCTAGATTTAATAAACAAATTCAGTAGTGTAGTGGGATACAAAATCAACATTCAAATGTCAATACCATTCCTGTACACAAACAAACTCACTGAGATAATTTAGTGAAACCACACTCTTCACAGTAGCGCCCCCAAAAATGAAATACTTAGGAATCAATCTAACAAAGGAAGTAGAAGATCTCTACAATGAAAATTACAGCACTCTGAAAAAACATTGAAGAGGATTTCAGAAAATGGATAGCAAGAAACAACATTAGGAAAATGACCATACTCCGAAAATTGTTATAAAGATTTAATGGAATCCCACTGAAAACAAAATTAGCATACCTCACAGGTCTAGAAAATAACACTCCTAAAATTCGTCTGGAGCCAGAAGAGATCTACAATAGCAAAGGCAATCCTGGGTAACAAAGGCAAGGCACTAAATCTACTGGAAGAGAAAGTAGGTAGGAATCATGAAGATAAAGGGATAGGCAGAGAGTTCATAAACAAAGCCCAAACTGCATGGAAAGTACTTCAAAGGGTCAACAACTGGGATCTCATCTTATTAAAAAGTTTTTTGTTCATATCAAAAGAAATCACCCACAGAGTGAAAAGAAAACCCACAAATTGGGAAAAGATTTTAGCCAATGGTCCCTCAAAGGACTTCTATCTAGAACATATAAAGAATTAAAAGAAATGAGACACACCCAATTCAAAGGCTCAACCCAAAAACGGGCATTTGAGATGAATAGACACTTCTCAAATGTAGAAATATAAATGGCAAATAAATAAATTAAAAAATTTTCAACATCATTTGCCATCCAAGAAATGCAAATTAAAACAACACTGAGATTCTATCTCACCCTAGAAAGAATGGCTAGCATCAAAAAAATCAACCAATATCAAATGCTGGTGAGGTTGTGGGGCAAAAGGGACACTTCTGCACTGTTGGTGAGAATATAGACTGGTATAACCACTATGGAAATCAATGTGGAGATTCCTTTAAAAACTCAGACTAGAGGTCTCATTTGACCCAGCTATTCCCCTTCTGGGTATTTTCCCAGAAGAATTAAAAACATCATACCACAGCAATATATGTGCACCCATGTTTATAGCATCATAGTTTGTAATAGCTTGATCTTGGAACCAACCCAAATGCCCATCAACTGAGGAATGGATAAAAAAGATGTGATATTTTTGTACAATGGAGTATTGCTCAGGTACAAATACATATATGATAGCTAAGATAATTGTTCTACCAATTTCTAATAGTTAATTGAAAGGAATAGTTAGTGTTAATAATATAATTTGACCAATCTTACATGCCTATGTCTGGTAATCTGAGCAACAACTTCGAAGATAATAATGTATAATATAATAACTATTATTAATTTCTTATTATCTTGTTTTGAAGTTTTATGTTGTATTTTTTATTATTCTCTTTAAAATAAAATTTAAAAAACTCCTGGAAAAAATCCCAAGTTCAATAACTTCACCTTTACACCTTTGAAATGGAAACACATAAGTCATTGTACCTGACCAGAACACTTGGTGTTGACTCAAAAGCCCACATAAAAATGACCTGGAAAGAAAGCACCAACCTATTTGTTACATGGCCTCTGGTTATTAAACCAGCACTCATGTCTTGGTTACTTTTCTCTCATTGCTGAGACAAAATACCTGACTCCCAAAATAAAGGGTGAAAAGTTTTATTTAGCTCACAGTTTGTGGAGGTTTCAGTCCATACTTGGCGGGCTCCAAGGCAGAGTGGCCCATGGCAGAGGGCGACGGTTCATGGTGGTGAAAGATAGCAAAAGTAACAAGAGCAAAAAGGAGGAGCAGCAGCAAGCAGCCTCTTTCCCTCCCTTACATTGTGTGCAAACTACCCACCCCAGGGCAGGGGTAGCATTCACATCCCAAACTCTGGAAGCCTGCTCCATGACTGAACAAGACTTTGGGGGAACATCCAGACACAAACCATAACAACCAGAGAAAGGAATAACCCTTGATTAACCAGGGTGATGTGGGTCTATTACTCCTAAGATACTGTTCACCTTGATAATGTAGTCTGAGTGAGTAGTGATATGTCTCCCTAGCACTGTGCTGATACATGCCTGTTGCTAGTCTTGTCATAGTGGTTATTATCATTATTATTTTATGCCAGTAAATTTACCAATTTTCTTCAAATGATACATCACTTCTAGTAATATTTCTTCTTTATTCCTATCATCTCAAAACCCTTGAGAAAGCTATTGGTAACTTTATTCTGGTTAATACCAGAAAACCACACTGAAGCTAAGAAAGTATGCTTTAAAATACGAGCACTTGCTTACTCACCGTCTAGACAGCAAGTCAGAGAAAACACTCGCTCTGGCCTAACAGTAAGCCAAACTAATATTACAACATTAAAAGCATTTATTTAAACATATTCTTTGAAAATATTTATGTCACTGGAGCTCTGTCCAAGTTTCTAAATAATTAATTTTATTGCCGCTTTTAGAGAAATAATAAGGCGGATGAGAGGCCTTAGCGCGCCTAGCCCTGTCAAATGTCTGTGCATTTGGGTGTGTGCATGTGTTTCACATTCTATATCTTCATCGCTTTTTTGGTTAATTCATTAGTTTATTTTCCTACTAAGCAGTTGACTAGAAAATATCCACTTACCTGGCAATGGGACAAAGTTGAATCTACATCTTTTGTTTACCTTTTAATCATAGAATAAACAGCAACAAATGTATAGATCAAAATAAAATCCCACGTAAAATTCTTGCCACTGACTCACTTGATGGATTTTAAAGACAGATTAAGTGTCCCCATATGTCACTTGGATTCACAAAAATCCCATGAACAGGGACTAAATGGTTAACCACTTTGCTTCTTAAAGGCCCATTTAAAACTCTACATATGAGGCAGCTTCCCTGCTCCCAACTCCCTCTGCACCTTTTGGCTGATTTTGAGTATGTAAACAATCTGCCATGTGTGCACCTTTTACGGGGCAAAGTGATTGACAAAAACTTGGAAATAATCTTTGGCTCCCTTGCCCTGTTCTGGAACAAAGAGTGGCTTATCCTACCATTTACAAGCATAAGCGCTCTGTTTTGCCCTGTTTTACCCTCAGATAAAGAGCTTGGATTATCAGTTAGATGTTTCCCTTTGCATAATGCACACTTTCTCCCAAGAAAGGATAAATGTGCATGTATAAGTTATTTTAGCATCACTTATCATACCCTAAAATGAGGTCCCTTGATCCACTTCAGAGTGAAAAACAGTTTCCTGTTAGATGATTCTCACCAACAGCACGGCTCATGTGGAGAGAGAGAGAGAAAGTGGGAGAGAGAATGAGAAAAATAACCCCCTCCACGGCACAAGGATGACTTTATAGGAGACTTTCAAACACTGGAAATCAGCCCAATGTCCTGCGGATCAGTATTAAGACATCTGTATTCACTTCACACTGACCCAGGCACTAATCAGCCGGGAAGTGCAATAAGCACTGGCAGAAAGTATACAAAGATAAAGAACCAAATGGTATGAATATTAAAATCATAAATACAATAAAACAAGATAATGAGTGTCCTCAATTATAATACAGCTAAAGCCCAATTAAAACATAATCACTGACTTATTATTCAGAGTTTTTTTAGAGATCATATTTAGCTGATTTGTTACACTCATTTCCCTTTAAAAGATTTCATCATCACTCTCTTTTTTGCATATCCACTTTAAGAAGATTCATTTATCCATCTAATTGAATAATTAGGCTTTTCTGATTAATTGTTTTAAATAGTTTCATGTCATGGGTATCTTCTCACTGAAATGCTTTCATATTATCCTCTATGCCTTGATGTTCTTGCTGTAAATTACAAGTGATCACATCTTTTCACCTGTCCCTCTAGCACAGCCAAAGAGGACCAGGTTTGGTTGGAGAATTTCCTGCTGGTTCTTCTCCCCATCCCTCCTTTCTGGTTCTCACAGCTGCAAGTAGTTCAGAACCTTATCATACGTGATCATTTTAAACAAGAAAGCTGTAAAGCACTGGTGGCCCTCTACCTTCATCCCCGATATTGCTTGCAAGATTCACAGCTGCAGAGGTTTCCCCAGGGGTCCTAGTCCAGCAGAAAACCCTGATTATAAGTGACATTTGAGTGGATTTTTAGAATTAGTTTATTAACAATTATATCCAACCCAAGGCTTTTTATTAATAGTATCAAGACCGTCACCCAGCACAGAGCCAATGTGGCTATGTTATCTTGGCATGAAAGCAATTTCCCACTTGGGAAATGATCTCAAAGATTATCTGAAGGTCAACAGAATGGGGAATGATTTGGGGGAACAATTTCTCCTTCTAAGACTGGAGAATCTGAAATCATGGAAGCCAGTCAGGAGGGTGGGGGAAGGAGAGAGAGTGGCCTCTCTTTGTGACAGCCACTTTGCTTCTCCCTTAGGATCAGACATTTACATTTAAGAAATTAGACAGGCAAGTCTGTCTGCCAGAGCTTGACAGCAGCATACCTTCACACACCTCACCCACTAATGCCAGTTCTACAGAGGAAGCTGAAGTGAAGCACTTCTGCTGCCTTGAATACAAACTAGGTTGTCACCTGTTCCGAAAAGTGATCTAACTGATTCATGATGGTAGGCTTTTCCTTGAATATTGCTCCTATTCCAACAGACTGGTTTATTTGCAATTGCTTCTCAAATATCAGCAATCATATGTGAAAATTTTATAAATATGACACTAGCACAGCCATTTCAGCTCCTCTTCTGGGTCAGTAACTGAGACGTCTTAAATACTATTGCACTAAAGAGAGCATGACACAATCTCTGTTTTATTTTCAGGAGTAAATTATGTATATTTCAGAAATGAAATGTAACCACGTGAAGCCTTTTTGTGAATCCGGATTAGAATATCTAGTTTGGGATTAAAGCTGAATGGAATTGAACCAATGCCTCCCTAGGAGGAGGGAAAAACAGCTCTTGTTCCCAATGTTTTATCAGTAATCATGCCATTGGGGAACAAATGAGAGAGTAGCGTGATTAAAAAAAAAAGGATCTGTGATTGCAGAGCACAATTATGGCTATTTCATATATTGATTAACCTGTTTTTTTTAAAGGTAATAACTATGTTACTATTTGATTTCTAAGAAAGGAGCACATTTTCTTTTAAGGGCTTGTAATACTGGAGATTATGGATAAGTCAAGTATCAGGACAAGGTGATTACTTAACATCTGTGACCAAGTAAAAGGCTAAAGGAGAAAATCAACCAACATCTGCACTGTCAGTAAAATACTTGGGGGAAAAACACAAGTGAAGTGTGATTAATCACATGGATGTATGATTGAGTCAATTGACTGTTACTTTTTCATGATGATTAATCAGCTACAAAAATTATAATTGTCCCACTTCTAGTGGCTGCATGCTGTGCCCGATGACATCAGCTGGGCTATAGATACTCAATGTGTGGTTTTCAAAAGAATATGCAAATATGACTGAGTAAGAAGGGGTGTGGCTTCAACTCCATTGTAAGAAACCACGAGTTCTTGCCCTTCTATTGTGCTTGGAATTTTCTTAGCGGCTCCCAGAAAGGGCAATTCTTGTGTTATTGTGACTATTTCATAATCTCATCACTACCACAAGGTAAAGTTAGAGAAATCCAACCCTGAGAATTGGCCATTGCGATGTTGTTCCGAAGATGATTAGATCCTCAATAATTTATTTTTTTCCTTTCCACTGTTATTTTTTTCATGACCAGTACAAAATGGTGACATAAATACTAGCTCAAGGAATGGTACTCTCTAGCAGAGAGTGGCTAGGAAACTGGGCTTTCAGTATATTAACCTATTTGATTTCTTTAGCACATCTGTGGAGGAAGCCAAAGAAATTGCAGTTAAAATTATCCATGAGAATTTACCAAGGAATGTCTGTTTACAAGCCATGACTCCTGCTTGTAGGTTTGAAGATATTTTAATAACTACTTTTGAAAATTCCTAAAACCATGGTCATAGTATCTCTTTGCAGTTAGTTCTGTGTATCCATTCCTCACAGAGACCACTGAGAAATATCGTACAAAATCAAGCACAGTGCCCATATTACTTGGTAGCTTGGGTTTTACAATAACGTTGAGAAGGTTGTCATAGGGTTGAAGGCACCTTTTTTTTCATTCAGGATACCCATTTATTTCCTGAAATGTGTACCTTAAATTCATGATTAATATAAAAAGCATAAGGTACAAAGACCTGACACACGACCCTAACAATAACTATTCCAAGGCAAGTGGGTTCCATCAGGGAGTATCCAAATACAGTACCACACTGCACTCTGCACAAGAGCAGAGTGGGGCAGGAACCCCTTTCTTAGCTGCATTCACTAATTCAGTTCCTTTTCCTTCTGAGTTGAAATGCAGATTTTCCAAATAGGTGGTTTCTTTTTTAAAAATCCTTAGAAGTACTGCCTTTGAAGGGAAAAAAATCATCTTTTACATTCATTAAAGAAAAAAAATTTCAAATTTCTTTCCACCTAGTTCTAAGTAGGCAATACCTTTCTGAGCCTTCAGCTGTATATAAAGTCCTCACTGATGATCTGTAATGAAGTGCTTCTTCTTGCACATCCAGCATTTTCCCTTTAACGTTCAAGAAATAGCAGAAATTCGCCAGCACTATTCTCCTTTTAGCACATTGACTTTACTTCTGAACTGAAGCACTAACATGATGGGGAAAAAAAGTACTTATAAAGTGAATTTCCTACTTGGGGTCTCAGCATATCTATTTAAATGGGGTACAATGTAGCTACGTAAACTTACATCACCTACAATTTGTTTAATTTAAAATGGGAATTATTAGCAGTTCTTCCATTCGCATGTTCTATAAACCCAGAGAGGCCTTCAATTGTACTAATCTGAACCACTGAAGGCTTTCTAACTTCTTGTATTTAGATAAGAAAGAGAAACATAGGAGCACCAGTCTCTTGAGCTTTCTTTAGGTACCTACTAATTGTTAATTATTAGAGACTAACTAAGTCACTGAAGTGAGTCATTTGGCTGGTGTCTCAAATGCTGTCATTTACTACTACACAAATCAGCCTGGTGATAGAGTGTCTTTAAATTAGGTTACAACCATGCAGTTATTGGACAGGGAGTAATTGATAAAACCATTAGTAACACTTGTAAAGATAACAGCTAGCAAAATCATGCAACCATAATTATTCCTAATGGATACATGCTATAAATTGTGGTACAAAAAAGTCTTGCATTATCTTTCAATCAAATCTGACAGTCCTGGAAGATTACCATAGACTAAATGCTCATGTATGAGAAAGTGACCTATTAGAATATTTTTGCTTTTTCTTATCCTCTTTCCCATCAAATTATGGGCTTTTTCTTTTGTATTTACACTCTCTGGTAGCTTTTGGTGTATGTAAAATGCAGGTATTTTATTAGCTGTCTTTTTTGTGAGTTTTAAGATACATATTTATATTTTTTCAACTACATATAGAACATTGTAAGATGTTTCATGAAATAACATGTACTTAGCTAAACAGTCTGAGGGAAAGATTTCCAAGTTATGGCCAGTTTCCAATAGTAAAACTTATTGTAGAGTAGTATGCAGCTTTTCTCTGAATGGCAATGTTGATGTTCATGTCAGAAAAAATATTAGTATTCTAATTTAAAATACACAGTAAACTGACAGACTTTGATTCTTCTCCATCAGTAAGAAAACCAAAAGATAAATGTATATGGAGAAAAAAAATATTCAAACTTTAACCAACCTTACCTATGGTACTGACACCCTCTGCAGGGTGACATCCCAAAGTTACATAAACATAGCCAGCAGTAAATGAGGAAAATATGTCTATATTTTCTTCAGAGCGCACAATTTTTAAAATGTGAAAGTATAAATTATTTTCAATTCTTTTATTTATTATCAGCATAATTAGATAAAAGTCTTTTCAAGGACTAGCAGTTTTGTGTATCATTGCTTTGTTTTTAGTATGAAGAAATGTCTACTTATAATCACTTATCATCTACATACATTTCTCAAAACTCAAATGTTGGGCGGAATTTAAGCAATATTGTAAGATGAAAAAATTCCAGTTTTAGGTAAATCTATATTTAGAACCCAGGTCTAATGGGTGCCAGCTAGAATTATTGTCTTTTAAACCTCAAAAGTATGGGTATTCTTAAACATAAATTAGATCTCTTAGAATTTTGCATATAAGTGTCCAACAAATCTGTCACTGAATCAACCAGGATTAACATATAAATATAAAGTTGTTAAATTTTGTAAAGGTGCATAAGAGACTTATGACTTATTTTCTCTTTAAAAAAAGCCTAGGCTTTTTTTTAAGTAAAAGAATGAAAACATTAGCAAACAGACACAAAGTAGCACAAGAACAGTACAAAAACTGAATTACAGATAAGGTGACAGGGAATTAACAATGGTTGTTGCATTACATACTGATGACTTCAAAGTATATGTTCAGGGTAAAGCATATAGACATACAAAATTGATCAAACGACTAATCATTGACTGTTTTTTACAATAAAGTGACATGAGACAATAGTGCAACCATGTTAGCCATCCTGCACATACATACATACATAGTAATCCCTTTCTTCCTTTTCTCCTTCCCCTCATCCCAGTTGCTCTTTTGAGCAGTTTCCTTTCCTACCTCCTAATTTATAATCCCTCTTTCAGGTTCTTAGACTAATGATACAATATGCTATTTGCACATGCACATCTGATTCATTTCACTTCTGAATATGGTGTCTAATTGTGGCCATTTGCCTATAAAAGCCTCAAGTTTGTCTCTCTTTATAGCTGAGTACTATTCCATTATGTAAAAATGCCACAGTTTTTTTACCCAGTCCTCTGTGGATGGACATTTGGGTTGCTTCCACAATTTAGCTATTAAAACTTGTGCTGCTGTAAACATGGGTGCACATATATCGTGGTGATATGATGTTTTCAGATCTTCTGGGAAAATACCCAGAAGGGGAATAGCTGGGTTGAATGGGACCTCTAGACCTAGTTTGCTGAGGAATCTCCAAACTGACCTCCACAGTGGTTTTATCAGTCTAGATTCCCACCAGCAATGCAGAAGAGTTCCTATTTCTCCACAGCCTTGCCAGCATATTATTGGTTGATTTCTTAATGCTGGCCAATCTTAGTGGGGTGAGATGAAATCTCAATATTGTTTTAATTTGCATTTCTCAAATGACTAATGATGTAGAACATTTTCTCATATGTTTATTTGACATTTGTATTTATTTATCTGAGAAGTGTGTATTCATCTCAGATGCCCATTTCTGAATTGGGTCTTTGAATTTGGACAGGTTTATGTTTTTTCATTCTTTGTATGTTCTAGATAGAAGGCCTTTGTCCGAGGGACAGCCGGCTAGGATTTTTTCCCAATTTGTGGGTTTTCTTTTTACTCTGCTGGTTATTTCTTTAGATATGCAAAAACTTTTCAGTAAAATGAGGTTCCAGTTATTGATTCTTTGAAGTGTTTCCCTTGAAGTTTGATATTTGTTCATGAACTCTCTGCCTGCTCCTATGTCTTCAAGATTTTTAC
Organism: Dinomys branickii; assembly: GCA_004027595.1. Taxonomy (NCBI): domain Eukaryota; kingdom Metazoa; phylum Chordata; class Mammalia; order Rodentia; family Dinomyidae; genus Dinomys; species Dinomys branickii. Next base: position 29,930 of record PVLD010017472.1, on the reverse strand, counting down.
CTACTTCTCTTCCACCAGATTTACTGTTTCTGTTTTAATATTGAGCTCTGTGATCCATTTTGACTTGAGTTTGGTGCATGGTGATAGACTTGGGTCTATTTTCAGTCTTAGGCAAGAGGCTAGCCAATTTCTCCAGCACCATTTATTAAAGAGGATATCTTTCTTCAAGTGAGTTTGTTTGGACACTTTGTCAAAGATTAGGTGGCTGAGTGTGTTTATGGTTTTGACTGCATCTTCCAGTGTGTTTCACTGATCCTCAGATCTGTTTTTTAGCCAGTACCAGGGTGATTTTATTACTGTAGCTTTGTAGTATAATTTCAGGTCAGGGATTGTGATTCCATCTGACTTGTCCTTGTTGCTCAGGATTGCTTTTGCTATTCTGGGTCTCTTCTGGTTCCAGATGAATTTGAAGAATATTTTCTCTAGATCTTTGACATATCCTGATGGTAGTTTAATGGGAATTGCATTGAATCTGTACCACAGTATTGGTAGTATGGCCATTTTCACAATGTTGGTTCTTCCTAACCATGAGCAGGGAACACTTTTCCACTTATTGAAATCCTTTTCTATCTCTTTTTTCAGAGTACTGTAGTTTTCATTGAGTAGATCTTTTATTTCTTTTGTTAGATTGATTCCTAAATATTTCAATTTCTTTTATGCTATTGTAAAAGGTATGTTTTCCTTAATTTCTCTCTCAGTCTGTTTGTTGTTTGTGTATGGGAATGCTATTGATTTTTGGGTGTTGACTTTGTATCCGGCTACGTTGCTGAATTTGTCAATTAATTCCATAAGTCTTCTTGTGGAGTTTCTGGGGCCTTCCATGTAAAGTATCATGTCATCTGCAAATAGTGATAGTTTTACTTCTTCCTTTCCTATCCTTATTCCTTTTATTTCACTCTCTTGTCTACTTGCTCTGGCTAATGCTCCCAGAACTATGTTGAATAGTAGTGGTGAGAGTGGACATGCTTGTCTTGTTCCTGACTTTAAAGTGAAAGCTTTCTGTAAAAAATCTAGGCTTTAAGAAGGGCTGTGAAAGGAAAACAGTCAAGCAAACTATAGATTATGCATACACATTGCATGTAAAGTACATGGTTGCTGCTTAATTCCGTATTTCCAATTTTCTTCATGTACAGTCACACTTTTGAGCAGGACTAACATCCTCAAAGAACATCACAGGTGACCCTGTGTGAATACCATCAAAAAGAAAGGAAAGAACATGACACAACTAAATTTAGAGCAATAATTCTCTTTATTCTCATAAGTTAAGAAGGAATTACCCTTCTGAGAGCTGGGTGCCCGAGGGATCGGTGCTGCGCTTGGGCTGCAGCTCGGCTCAATCCGCGTACAGCCGAGAGAACAATTGAGGCGGGACAGATGCTTCCAGCTCCTGAACCAAATCGGCTCGGAGGCGGCTGTAACCAGAATTTGTTGGAGGCGGTGGAGCAGAGTAAACTCAGAGAACATGCTACTGGGGCAGATTGCGCCAATCTGGGCAGCAGTCGAGGATCCCACTCAGAGCCCCACCCCCGCAGCCGGCGCCAAGCGAACTGTGGCAGCTGTGGTCAGCAGGATTTCTGAGTCGGGAAAAAGCTCGATCCAGGAAGATACATCTGAACGGCATTCCTGCCTGGAGGATCCCATGGTGAGCTGAGTGGGCGCTCTAAACGGGTTTTCCTGAGTCGGGAAGAAGCTCTGCCCAGCAAGTGACATCAAAGCAGCTTTAAGGACTGCGGGATCTCCCAGATAGGAAGAGCTAGCTAGGCGCAACTAGGGGATTTGTGAGGGGGGAAGGAGCTCTACCCAGGGATGAACACCTGAGTGGCCTGTCTGCAAGATGCCTGGGGCGGCGACCTGTTTATACGCCCCAGCCAGGGCTCGGGGTACGGAGTAGAAGTGGAAATCTCAGCAGACAGCTTAAGGGACATTCTCCCAAAGAGAAGGAATCATTGGAGCAGCCTCTGCAGCAGACCTATGCCTGCTGAACTGCCTGGGGAATTTACAGCTCCACATTTTGAATCTCAAAACCAAAAATGGGAAAACAGAGGAACAAAACACAGTCTCAAAACTCAACCCCACCCAGAACAAGTTTTGAATGCGAGGATACAGGGGAACCAGGAAGCCACATACCTACAAGTTATGAAACGATTGCATCCGAAATGAAACAACTCCAACAGGCCATAAAAGAGCTTAAAGCAGAAATAAGCCACATACCTGCAATGATTTCTCAGACAAAAAACGAGCTGAAAGCAATTATGGAAGAAATGTTCAGGGCACATAGAGAAGAAATAGACAAAAGACTAGAAGAAAATAGGAAACAAATGGAAACGTTACAACAGCAATTGAGGAATGAATTACCAAGAATGAAACAGGTCCAAAGAGAATGCCAGGATTTGAAAACTAATGCTGAAAGCATGCAAAACCATTTAAATGAAACCGAAGATAGAATTTCAGAACTTGAAGACAGCATGGCAGCTTATGAGCATGAAAGGAAGAATCTCATGATATCATCAAAGACACAAGAAAAGTCAATCCAACAGCTCCAAGATGAGGCAAAACGTAACAATATTCGAATTATAGGAGTGTGTGAATCAGCAGGAGATCTCACAATTGATATAAAAAGAATTTTTGATGAAATAATAGCAGAAAATTTCCCAAACAAGGTAAAGGATACTGAAGTTCAGTTAAACGAGGCATATAGAACCCCAATGATCCATAACCCAAAGAAAAACACACACAGGCATATAATAGTCAAGATCCCAGATATCCAGCAAAAGAACACAATATTAAAAGCTGCTAGAGAAATGAAACAGATCACCTATAAAGGACAGCCCATCAGAATCACAGCAGACTTCTCAACGGAAATTATGAAATGAAGAAGAGCTTGGAGTGAGATACTACAGATTCTGAGACAAAACAAATTCCAACCCAGACTGATGTACCCTGCAAAATTATCCCTCAAATTCAATGGAGAAATAAAATACTTCCACGACAAAGAACAACTGAAGAACTTCATGAGTGCCAAACCAGCATTGCAAAAAGCCCTAAAAGATATTCTAGACAGAGAAAAAAGAGACCACAATCCCAAGAACAGTGATACAAATAACTCCCTAAACAGAACAAGTAATTAAACAGTCAGCAAAAGAAGGAAAACTTCAAGTAAATAACATGAGTAGAATAAGCCAACATATAACCATGATAACCATTAATGTAAATGGCCTCAACTCAAAAGTCAAAAGGAAAAGATTGGAAGAGTGGATTAAGGAACACAATCCATCGATATGCTGTATACAGGAAACACATTTTACTCAAAAAGAAATCTATAGGTTGAAAGTTAAAGGTTGGAAAACAATTCTCCATGCAACAGGTCCCCAGAAAAAAGCAGGGGTAGCTATTATGTTTGCAAACAATGTAAACTTCAAACCAAAAACAGTCAAAAGAGATAAAGAAGGCCACCCCATACCAGTTAGGGGAAAGCTACAAGAGGAAGAGGTAACGATCCTAAACATTTATACACCAAACCATGGAGCACCTAAATTTACAAGGCAAATCTTGACAGATGTAAAAAATCAAATAACTAATAACACTATTGTAATAGGGGACCTAAACACCCCTCTGACGCAGACAGGTCAACCGGACAGAAACACAGCAAAGAAATAACAGACCTGAACCAAAAGTGTGAACAGATGGACTTAGTAGATGTATATAGAGTGTTCCACCCCACAACATCAGAATACACATTATTCTCAGCTGCACATGGGTCTTTCTCCAAAATAGACCACATTCTAGCCCATAGAGCATATCTACCTAAATGCAAAAGAATTCAAATTATCCCATGCATATTATTGGACCACAGTGCAATAAAATTGGAAATTAATGACAAAGAGAACTCCAAAAACCACATAAACACATGGAAATTAGACAACAACCTACTGAATAACCAATGGGTCACACAAAAAGTTAAAGAAGAAATTAAAAATTACCTACAAATAAATGAAAATGCAAGTACAACCTATCGGCATCTGTGGGATGCAATGAAAGCAGTCCTCAGAGGGAAATTTATAGCAATGAAATCATATACAAAGAAAATAGAAAGAGAGCAAAGAAATAACCAAATGATACACCTCAAACACTTAGAAAAAGAGCAACAAGCCAAACCAAGAGCCCAAAGAAGGGAGGAGATTATAAAACTCAGGGCAGAAATTAATGCAATTTTGATGAAGAAAACTCTACAAAAAATTGGTGAATCAAAGAGTTGGTTCTTCGAAAGAGTAAATAAAATTGGTAAACGCCTAGCCAACCTTATCAAAACAAGAAGGGAAAGATCTCAAATTCATGCAATAAGGAATGAAAAGGAGGAAGTCACTACAGATCCAAAAGAAATACAAAAGATCATTAATACCTAGTTTGAAAATCTGTATTCCCATACGATAGAAAATACAGAAGAAATGGACAAATTCCTAGAAAGGTACAAATTACCAAAATTGAATCAGGAAGACGTAAAAATCCTGAATAACCAAATATCAATTAATGAGATTGAAAACGTCATTGAAAACTTACCAACAAAGAAAAGCCCAGGCCCTGATGGATTCACAGCAGAATTCTATAAAACATTTAGAGAAGATCTAATGCTAACACTCCTCAAACTCTTCAATGAAATCGAAACGGAAGCAGCTCTCCCCAGCACATTTCTGGAGGCAAGTATTATACTGGTACCAAAACCAGAGAGAGACTCAACCAAGAAAGAGAGCTACAGGCCAATCTCGCTAATGAACATAGATGCAAAGATACTCAACAAAATAGTGGCAAATAGATTACAGCGAATCATAAGGAAAATTATACACCACGACCAGGTAGGATGCATTCCAGGAACGCAGGGATGGTTCAATATTTGCAAATCAATTAATGTAAAACACTATATTAATACAATCAAAGACAAAAACCACATGATCATCTCAATAGATGCAGAGAAGGCTTTCTATAAAGTCCAACATACATTCATGTTAAAAACCTTAGAAAAAATAGGAATAGGTGGCCTCTACCTCAATCTGATCAAAGCCATCTACAACAAACCAACAGCCAACATCATACTAAATGGACATATACTGAAAACTTTCACTTTAAAGTCAGGAACAAGACAAGGATGTCCATTGTCACCACTCCTATTCAACATAGTTCTGGAAGCACTAGCCAGAGCAATCAGACAAGAGAGAGAAATGAAAAGAATAAGGATAGGAAAGGAAGAAGTCAAACTATCACTATTTGCAGATGACATGGTACTATACATGGAGGACCCCAAAAACTCCACAAGAAAACTCCTGGGATTAATTGACAAATTCGGCAGCGTAGCAGGATACAAAGTCAACACTCAAAAATCAATAGCATTTCTGTACACGAACAACAAACAGTCTAAGAGAGAAATTGAAGAAACCATACCCTTTACAATAGCAACCAAGAAATTGAAATACTTAGGAATCGATCTAACAAAGAATGTGAAAGATTTATTCAGTGAAAACTACAGTACTCTGAAAAAGGAAATTGAAGAGGATTTCAATAAATGGAAAAACATACCCTGCTCATGGTTAGGAAGAACTAACATTGTAAAAATGGCCATACTACCAAAACTGTTGTACAGATTCAATGCAATTCCCATCAAACTACCGTTAACATACCTCACAGATCTAGAGAAAATATGCCTCAAGTTCATCTGGAACCAGAAGAGACCCAGAATAGCAAAAGCAATCCTGGGCAATAAGGACAAGTTAGGTGGAATAACAATCCCTGACCTGAAATTATACTACAAAGCTGTGATAAAATCAACCTGGTACTGGCTAAAAAACAGACCTGAGGATCAATGGAACAGACTGGAAGATGCAACCACAATGAAAAACCCACTCAGCTACCTAATATTTGACAAAGGGGTCAACCAAACACAGTGGAAAAAAGAAGGCCTATTTAATAAATGGTGCTGGAAAAACTGGCTTGCCTCTTGCCGAAAACTGAAAATAGACCCCAGTCTATCACCATGCACCAAACTCAGGTCAAAATGGATCACAAATCTCAACATTAAAACAGAAAGTCTAAATATATTGGAAGAGAAAGTAGGTAAAAATCTTGAATACATATGAATAGGCAGAGAGTTCATGAATAAAAATGAAACTGCAAGGGAAACACTTCAAAGAATCAATAACTGGGACCTCAGTCGACTGAAAAGTTTTTGTACATCTAAAGAAATCACCAGCAAAGTAAAAAGAAAACCTACAAATTTGGAAAAAGTCCTAACTGGCTGTCCCTCAGACAAAGGTCTTCTATCTAGAACATACAAAGAATTAAAAAACATGTACCTGTCCAAATTCAAAGACCCAATCCAGAAATGGGCATCTGAGATGAATACACACTTCTCAGACAAAGAAATACAAATGGCAAATAAATATATGAGAAAATGTTCCACATCCTTAGTCATTCGAGAAATGCAAATAAA